>KE527236.1:0-11101 GCA_000441915.1 Genlisea aurea | reverse complement strand
CGTAGCATAGTGGTAGTGCGTTCGCTTCGTAAGCGAAAGGTCGCGAGTTCGATCCTCGCCGGGGGCTCTGATAGTTTTATTTTAACTGTAAAAAAATATTTTATACATTTTTTAAAAAAAATTTAAAATAATATATTTATTGCAAAAAATATCTTATTTTTTTCATAATTATAATTATATTCTTTTGTTTCGAAAATGAATCATTTATACTCAACGCCGTTAACTAACGAAAAAACTAACATTTTACGTTACAATTTATACCCCATATATATCATTTTGTGACAAAATATACCCGAATTGATGGCGTCATCATACGGAATAGACACAAATTGTTCATTTTTAAAACAAAATAAAAAGGCATAAAATGCAATAAACCCTATTTAAATAATAACAATTTGTACCTTCACAAATTGCATTTGCTAATCAAGAAAAGCAGCTGGTACAACAGGACGGCGGCCGGAAGAAACTCCGGCACCATTTCGAGGAGCATTTCGGTAAAACGAGCAACCATTTGCAGCCGATGCTCGAACAGCAAGACGAGGATCCGCAGCAGCAACGGGGAGTAGTACTGCAACCTGAGCATTTTCCGATACAAGACGGGCTCTCCGGCCACTTTTCGCAGCAGTTTCTACGCCAACAAAGGCACCTGCCGAAGCATGAGCAAATTCCAAAACAGTTTCTAGGCCGACGGCACGCACATTTGCAACTTTCGGGCCAACAAACGCATCTGCTGAGGCACGGCCGAATTCCACAACAATTTCTAGGCCGACGAAACGCGCATCCGCAATGCGAGCAACTTTCCGGCCGGCAAACGCATCCAGGGCAGTGTCGTACATGTTTGCAACTGGAGAAGAAGCTGGCCTCCGACGAGCAGCAGCAGATTGCCGGCAGCCGAAATGATGATTTCTTCTTCTTCCTGGACGAAAATATATCTTTCCGTAAAACGGCTAAAATAAAGATTTCAAATCTCACGGTAATATAGAAGTTAGAACTGACCTCGGAGGAGAGGATTGAGCCATGGTTTCGCCATTGATAATGACTTGATTATCGATCAGAGGCCTCGGAAAACCGTTGCAGCCGCCACCGATGTTTTTATGAATTTCTACACCGGTAATAGCAGACTCTGTTGAGCTTTCCGATGCAATCTGCCTCTTAGTGTCACCTGATTGAAATAATTCCTCCCCGCTTGCGAGTTCGACAGATTTAGTTAACTCCGCAAGCTTATAAGATTCTTCAATGATCTTATGATCCCTGGGAAAACTGTTGTTCCCGATACGGATACTGAACAAAGAGTCATTGGAGGCGACGCTCCATTCTAAAGGCGACGACGGTCGGCCGAAGACGGAAGAAGGAATCCTGTTTGAATCCACTGCAAGCCTTTCCATTGCTTGGATTGGAGGGGATTGCATCCATGATTTGCTCGGAACCGAAGTTTCATGGGGAATCTCAGCAACTACTTGTGAATCTACATTTGACAACCTGTCCGTTTCTTTGCCCAACTGATGCAAGGGATGATCACTTGAAACACCATTCTTTTCAACAAACTGCACGATGGTCGGTTTAGGAACAAAATGATGTGCTCTAGACTGAGGATTCACCGGAATAGATGCAGACTTGGGTGATGATGATGATGATGAAGAAACAGGATTAGAATGCCCCAAATTCTCTGCAAAGTCTAGATAAGATAAAGAATCGGACTTTCTGCCGCTTTCACTAACAGGATTTATGGTCGAAATCTGCATTGAAAACTCTGCATATTTCTTCTCATTGCTATGATTTCCGCTGGCTTCTCCATAGTCCATCAGCAGTCAAGGTATCAACATTCTTATCAGAATAATATAGATAAATATTCGATCGATTTGACAAATTTAGCTGCATACCTGAGAAACATAACTAAGTTATCAAGCTCAATGCAAAAAAACTAGGGCAGCGTCAAAGTATGAGATTTAAAAAAAAAACAAAAAATTCAACGAGCATACAAATCAAATGCCTAAAAAAAATCCGGAAATCGAAATAAAAACAAAAATATATTCCAAAAACAACTCAAGAGAGAAAAAAAAACGTATACATGAACAAATCCTCACCTCAATCAATTCAGATCGATAGTTTATGAACCGCTGAAATCGATTATCCCCTCTTCTTTGTCCTATCTTTCTCGGTTCGAGAAGAAAAAAAGGAATCGTAGAAACGATCCCTAAAGCAAACAATGGGGAGAATCAACTCGGATTTTTGGCGGGGAAGGGGATCCATGGAATCAAAAATGGAAGCGCGAAGCTTTCGGGATACAATTTTAATCGAAATAAATGGGCTTAATAAACCAACTTTAATATGGGCTTGATAAATGGGCTTAATAAAGATGAGGTCTTAAAAGGCCCATATAACTGCACTATGGTCTATGAGGCCCATTTTAATAATTATATTATGTCAATATTTATTCGAATTTTTTCAAATTATACTAGACAATTATTTAAAATGTACAATTTATAACATACATATTTTCTGTTATACATTTTATATCATACAAGTTATAAAAATGTTGCAAATTATATCATAATCACTTGATATATATTTTAATATTGCAATTTATATCATATTTGTTTGAAGTTTTCTACAATTTATACCACGTTTGTTTTTAATGTTGCAAATTTTACCATATTTTTTTATAATTATTATATTTTATATCATATATATTTTTATAATTTTGTTGGTAAAATTTGTAACTTTTTTATAACATGTATGATATAAATTTTATAATATAAAAAAAATTATGTTATAAATTGTTCATTTTAAACAACTATAGTAAAAAATTGTAAGTTTTTTATAAATTGTATGATACAAATTACAATATGCAATTATAAAATAATTATGTTATAAATTGTTGTTACGTAAAATTTGACATCAATAAAATTCATATTATTCATAAAATTTGACATCAATAAAATTGTTATATAATATCAATTATTGTTGTTATAATTATGTACGGACACGTGTCACTCTACGTGCTCTGCTGGATATGCGAAGATCCGTAGGGGATTGTATGTTGCTTGTTGGCGATTTCAATTTGCGCATTTTGTTTTGGAGGTTTTTAATGGACGGTAATGGTTCGATTGTCGTCATTCAGATGAAGTCTGCTTTGTTTGCTGTGAATTATGCGTTCCGATTTTATTTATTTATTTTTTTGATTGGAATTTATGCTCCGATTGATTTGCTGATTACGTAAATTTTCGATCTTGGATCTTTTCAGTGGCTAATGCATTCGATTTGGTGGAAAATATGCTTATAGATTTCCTTGTGATTAATAATGCTGACGTTGTGATTCACATGGGTATGAATGATTCCATATCAGGTATGCTGAGGCGTGGGAATCACACTTAGATTTTTGCTGTTTCATCACTTGAAGCTGATGAATTGATTTCTGCAGTAGATGAGAGGCGTTAAAATTATGAAATTGAGAAGAAATGAGATAGATCAGAATGACTCAACCAGAAGCCACACACTTTGATTCTGTTCCTAATTTATTTATCTCTTCGAAATGTTCTCCAAATGGGATCAATGGTCAGTACCCTCGTGGATCTTCATTGCCAGGTTTGAAGAAAAGGGGTCATAATTATGGAAGTCGATCTTGGATACAGATCGATCCCAATGGGAACTCGAAAATCGTGGAACTGGATAAGTTTACAGTAATGAGACGTTGCTCGCTGCCGTCTAGGGATCTCAGACTTTTGGATCCTTTAGTCATCCATCCTTCCACCATATTGGGACGTGAGAATGCCATTGTTGTAAGCCTTGAACAGATTAGATGTATAATAACAGCTGATGAGGTTTTGCTGAAGAACTCTTTGGATCATTCTGTAATGCAATTCAGTGCTGATTTATGCAAGCGCCTCGAAACCTCAAAAGATCAATATGGTAAGATGTAAATGTTTTCCTTTTCATTGCAGTATAAGGACTTGGTTAGATATCTGTCGAAAGAATCTTTGCTGTTTGATCAAATCTTTATTTTTTTTTTTAAATTCAGATGATCTACCTTTTGAATTCAAGGCTTTGGAGCTTGCATTGGAGCTTACCTGCATGTCTCTCGATGCTCAGGTTATATAGTATTCTCTGTCGTTTGCCATGTTCGTTAAAAATCGATTTGCACTGTCCCATAAGCTGGAAAAATGGGTTTGTAGGTAAAGGAACTTGAGCTCGAAATATATCCTGTTGTCGATGAACTGGCGACATCTATAAGCACGCTCAACCTGGAACGAGTGCGTAAATTCAAAGGACACCTTCTTGCCTTGACTCAGAGAGTACAAAAGGTAATGTTTTAAGTTCAGGCGAACATATTTATTTGTGTTCATTTTATCAGCACAATGTCGATGTGTAGGTATGCGATGAAATAGAGCATCTGATGAACGATGATGGGGATATGGCCGAGATGTATTTATCCGAAAAGAAAGAGAGGCATGACAATCTCAACAATGTTGATTTGTCAGAGGATATAGATGAAGCATTGGATCATCATTTCAAGGTTCCATCCAAATCTGCACCCGTTTCTCCAGAGGCTACGTTACCCGGAAGTAAAAGATTTCAGAGAGCTTTCAGCAATGTCAGTTCCATCAAGGCCTTCAGTACCTCCGGTGAAGAAAATATCGATCAACTGGAAATGTTACTGGAGGCATACTTCATCGTCATCGATAACACACTTCACAAACTGCTATCGGTATGGAAATTTTTTTTTTTTTTTTTCCAGTAAACTCATGTTTTTATCTTTCTGATCACTCCGTTTTTTCATGCGAGATGCAGCTTAAAGAGTACATCGAAGATACCGAGGATTTAATCAGCATAAATCTGGTAAATAGCCGCCAATGTCTCAATTGCCTCTTCTCCTCCTACATCCCATAATCTCTATCATGCCACCATGGTTAATGCTCATAAATATATATATATATATTTTTGTTAACAGGGCAGCGTTCAGAATCAACTGATCAAATTCGAACTACTCCTTACCGCGGCTACTTTCGTGGCAACCGTTTTCGCCGTCGTGACAGCAGTTTTCGGTATGAACTTTGAGGATCCCGTGTTTGACAATCCCACGGCATTTTATTGGGTGCTTATCGTTACCGGAGTGTTCTGTGGTGTCTTGGGTACGGGGTTCTTGATTTATTTTCGGCACAAAAAAGTCGTTCCTTTTTAGAATCCATTATTTCTTGCACCTCCCCCCGGTACATAACGAAAAAATGTGGGGGTATGATTTCCCCTTTTTTTTCCTTTTTTCCTCCCCCGGTACCGGAGTGTTCGAAAAACGAAAAAATCCGTTTTTTCCTTTTTAGAAAAAAAACGACATTCTATTTATGTCATCAACGAAAAAATGATTTCCCCTTATAAGGGCTATGATGCTGACAGATTTAATTCAAACTTGAATTAAAATCACGGGCCTTCAGTGTGACTTATCCAGACGAGATATATATACATACCAACAGCCAAATGCATGCAAGAGATCATATAAATACTTCCACCACTCTTGTTGATCTAAGATGCAAGTGTTGTTCTTGGGCAACTATCCACAGCACAAGCCAAGATATCTCTGTAGCCTCGTGATATTCTGAAGGAATCATAAACCTTACCATCGCTACTCTTCTTGTACTCAAACAACAGATTCGAATGATCAAATGCTGTCAACTTCACAAACCCAAAATCCACGTCTCTGTAAATCGACCAACTTGGTTTCTGAGATGCGAACTGCGAGAGGCTGGCTCCACCGCCTCCCGCAACCACGTGTATCGTTCCATTCAGGCTGCCGCTGTAGAAGTCCTTCTCCTCACTCGTGCAGATATTCTGAATTTGAGAACAAGCAAAAAAATTTAGCAAGGAAATTTTTTACTCATTATGTGCCTACCCACCCCCACCTGGTATATGGGGCATGTTCTTTCGTAGCTGTGAATATGGCCGAAGAAAGCAATGTCAACTTTATACTTCTGCCAAAGTGTCTGGAGATCATCTCTTCCCATTGGCTCCGCGAATGATCCTTCGGAGGCGTAGAATTCATCTGATGAATAACCGAGCACACGATGAGCAAGAAAGATAAGCCATGGCTGCTTCTGCCTGTCAACTGAGGCAAGGCAATGCTCGATGAAGTTATACTGCTCAGTTCCTTTTCTCCAGTCATGTTCAGTGTGAGCTATACAGAACCGAAACATGCCATAGTCTGTGGAATACCTTTAAAAGCAGAGAGAGTTAACTTCAATATTGCCCCCTCACTGAAACGGAGGAAAGGGCTATGCGAATTTACCAGAACTTGGCCCGATTTTCAGCAGGAACATAGAACATAGTCGAAGCCAGGACACCACATTCTCCACCAGAATCCAAGTTACCATAGAATGATCCAGTGCCAGGCCAGTCTCGTTCATGGTTACCACTGGCTAACATGTATGGTACACTCGAAGCAATTGGTTCGATTTGAGCAGTGAACTGATCCCATTGTGAGATGTACCCGTTCGCGTAACAGATATCTCCAATGTGAAAGACGATATCATAGTTTTCCAGGTCATCAGTGAGCTGCCTAGTGGTGTTGAGAGAGCCTGGTTGAAAGTTGTTATACTCATTTGACCCATCAACCTCATCCTGCAACCAAGAAAATAGAAAACAGGTTCTGAAATCCTTGAACTCATTATATCCGAAAACAAGAAATGAACCTTTCCCATGTCGCCGAAAATGATGACACGCTGCAAAGAGTTCTGTCCGGGATATGGAGACGATTTGAACTGATGAACCTCGCTCCAGATAAGTGTACCATCGAGTAGTTCATGGCCCAATCTATAAGAGTACCTGAAGAATGACCAAAAGGTGTTTCAAAACTTAGGAACACATGAGAGAATGGATGTGGAAGTACCATGAGTTGGGCCATAACTCCTTCATAAAACTTGTATGTATAAATCCAGGATCCCGCCATCCCACAGTTCTAGCCGGAGGGCCTTACAGGAGACCATCAAAATTTTCTCATTCCTTGAAAGAGTTGGACGAAATACAGAAGAACACACAGTTAGCTCACCGCACAAGCTGCTGCGATCAAAAGTAAGTGTCACTGCCGGTGAAAGCCTCTGTTCTCTCCCTTTTGGACCCCATTCAACAAACGGTTGTGATTCCGCAGTGCCATAACCGCTAGTCCAAGTCACCGTCATCTGAACAAAAAATGTTCTCAAATAAAATGAACCGCTGAAGTTACATCTCACTATGCTGTTAAATGAAAGATTAAGCTCACCTCGTCCCATGATTTTCCTTGAGCCAGGCGTGGATATAGAGGAGCATTAGGATTATCAAAGGCGATTGTATTCGACACAGAAACCAGCTTCGGCTGTAGCAAGGATCAAAACCACCATAATCGTTAAAGCCTAGCCTTCGGCGTAATCATTATAAATATATAACAATCCAGTACATTCTTCAAACCGCCTGCGAATAAAGCAAAGGAGAAGTCCAATCTCTGGTTAATCAAGAGAAGTTTCAAGCGTCCTTCGCCTGTCACTGTATAATCCGGATTGGATGAATTCACAAACTGATACTGCACATGAACACAACAATTTCAACCCAGGTGCTAAAAAAAACAAAGGAATCATTTTTCGTGTTTCTCAAGAACCTTTCACCTTTATAGGAGCAGCACACAAATACGGTGTTCCAACCCATATGTTTTCAGGGGGGCAGGCCATGGAGCTGAAAAATATTCTCGAAGTGTAAAACGAAACAACGAATGCACATGATTAATGAAAGCTATAGGAATCATAGATCAAATCTTCACCTGAAATTCGACGGAGAAAAAACTCCAATCCAGTCATCTGCTGCTGGCCTTGAGGCTCTATACTCCAATGCAATCCATTCTCTATTTCTATCTTGAGACTAATGCACTCACAAGTTGATACTTATGCAGATCGAATTCGCCTTGTGTAAAAAACCAATTCCTTATCTACTACCACTTACGTTGAGTCCAAGAACTGATGGAGAAGCTCTGATATAAGATTCCTCATCCAGAGCGATGACAGCAGTCTCAATCAGAATAGAAGAAAGCGGTTGAAACCCGTGTAGAACAATTATCCAATGGCTCATGATAGCAGACAGCGCCAGAAGAAACTTCGAGCAAGCTTCCATTGTTCTGAAAAAATAATAATAATAATAATGAACTCAACGATCCCAAGCTTCCATTGTTTAAGCAGTGAAGTCATCACCTGAATTCTGGGGGGAAATACAGCTTTGGAGAAATCAGATTGGTCTTCTGGGCCGCGACGATTGTATTTGTTTTCATTCGCCACAAGTAACCCAGAGAATCTCCAGAAGAACATTCTGTGGCGTTTCCATGGTGGCCCACCATTGGTGGGGTTACTCAATTCATGGAAATTAACCCAAGTAGGGCATCTTGTTAGTCGTCCATTGACGAAAACGCCCAGGAAGAGAGAGCCATTCCCTCTATATATCCACAAGAAAACCACAGAAAGCAGAGGGAAGCCATTGCTGAATCCAAAAAGCCTCCGGATGGAACCGGAATGAAATGACTATAGGGTTCTTCTGCGGCGGATTCAGACGTCAACAATGGAAGGAGAAGAAGGATCTCAAAAGTTCCGATCGCCGACCACCGTGATCGAGGAATGGAACGGTGCAAGGAAGACTGCGACTCTCGTCATCGCCGCAGATTCCGTTCGAAAATCCGCTCTTCGATTCACCCTCCTCAGCCGGAGAATCCTCGACGCTTTCGTTCCCGAGGTGAGACAGAATTCGCCATCTTCATCTATAAATCTCCATGAAACCTGCAAAAAAAAAAAACACTGAGAATTCATCACAACGTGTTAGGGATTCCCGAGCAGCGTAACTCCCGATTACGCCCCATTTCAAATCTGGGACTCATTACAGGGCCTTTCAACCTACATAAGAACAATGCTTTCAACCCAAGTAAGATAAACCCCCCTTTTAACTCCATAGCCAAATTCACTTCTTCTTCTTCTTCTTCTTCTTCTCCAGGCACTTCTGACTGCCTTCGGTGTCGGTGAGAAATCAGCTACCGTCATCGGCGCCACATTTCAGGTTCGTAGCCTCTATCCATCACAACATTTTTCAAAGTTTCTCAAACCCGCTGATAAACTTAACTGATCGTGTTCAACACGAAAAAAAAAAAAAAAATTTCCAGTGGTTTCTGAGAGATCTAACCGGAATGCTCGGCGGCCTCGTCTTCACATTTTATCAGGTGCATTGCCATGAATGAATATTTTCTTCTTCCCTGAAACAGCAACACAAAACAAATCAAATCCTCAGAGAATGCTTCCACAGGGATCGAACCTGGATAGCAATGCTAAAATGTGGCGACTCGTAGCCGATCTCATGAACGACATTGGTGAACTATATCTAGTACCCGTATAATAAATATGTTCTTAGTTGCGCTTAAACACTCACATCCATATGGAATTCACAGGAATGCTGACGGACCTCATCTCGCCATTATTCCCATCAGCCTTTCCGTTCATCGTCTGCTTCGGGAGTTTATCCAGATCAGTCAGTAAGTCATCACAAAAGAAACAAACCGATTCCACAGTCCGAAAACTTCTGAAAAATTCTCGCTTTCCGCTTGATCCAGGCGGAGTCGCTAGCGGGGCCACTAGAGCGGCATTGACGCAACACTTTGCGCTGCAGAGTAATGCTGCAGACATATCTGCAAAGGTAATGAAACAAACCATCAGAAAAAAACTGATGAAAAATTTTTCATGTTATTTCAAAAAATTCTGGGGACAGGAAGGGAGCCAGGAGACCGTGGCTACCGTGGTCGGAATGGCGCTAGGAATGGTTCTCGCCCGCGTTACGACGGGGCATCCGACGGCGATTTGGTTCTGCTTTCTGTCGTTGACGTTCTTCCACATGTATGGTGAGCAGCCCTCTTCTTCTCCATTTAGCGATCCGTTCGGCATGCATGAGATTGGACGTGACCTTCCAAGTTCCGTTTTCTGTTATTTCGACAGCAAATTATAGAGCTGTGATCTGCCTGTCGCTAAACACATTGAATTTCGAAAGAAGCTGGATTCTCTTATCTCATTACATGGAGTCTCGTAAGGGTGAGTTACGAGAACCCCCTTAAACCCTAAACTCTAAAATCATCGCCTCTTATTTAGAGGTGTGGTTCTCTTTCATACACACGACTAGTTCGTTCCCTTTCGATTGTGAAATTGCGCTCGTTTGGCCGAGTGCCAGTGATTTCTCCGAAACAGGTTTCGGATTTGGAGCACGTTCTGCCGTTGTGGATGACTAGATCAAGTAGTTTGCATCGAAGGGTATCGTTAGGTGTCCGAATTTGTTCACTTGATGAAGATGATACGTGAGTGTTACACTCTCGAACTTTTTTTTTTTTTTCCGACATTTCTCATATTCCTGACCCTAGCTAGTCATCGTGTTTTACTCGAACTCTCGCAGGATGAAGATGTCATCTCTAGTCACTTCTTATTACCATGAAGGTAAATTTTCATATATCTACGTACCGAATACCGAACTTGCTAAATCGTATCATACGAATCTTGCGGGGGGGACCTTAAAAAATTTACGTACCTGGGCCAGGAAAATATTTGCCAATTGTGGGAAAGAAGAAGATCAGAGTCATCATGCACAGAGATTCAACAGCGGCAGATGTTCTGCAGGCTTATATCCATTCTCTTGTCCTGGCAAAACTGGAAGGAGTTAAATACGACGACAGATCGATCCACTCGGAAAGTCGGTCGTGGATGCAACAAAACTACAGTGACTTCATTCTTAAGGTGTGTTTAGTAAAAGCAACTGAGCAATTCGTTTTCCAGAAAAGTGAGATATACGTGTGCGTGTGTGTATATATAGTCGGATCTCACCTGCGGGTGGTTTGTTGCAGCTGCAGTCTTCCAGCTGGAGAACAGAGCGGCTCTCGGCACCTTCCGTTGCATGGAAGGCGAACTGGTTTAGTAATACTTCGGCAGACAAAGATGATTGACCTGACCTGATGAGGTATTTAATTTTTCTTAGGCGGTGTTTGGTAGTCGGGTTTGGATGGTATTACGAGGTATTAAATACAATAACGTGCAATAAAGACACGTTTGGTAGGCGGTTTTAAAATTTAAAATAACAC
>KE527224.1:0-22544 GCA_000441915.1 Genlisea aurea | reverse complement strand
GATAAGGGGTAGATTTTGCAATAGACCCTATATATATATATATAAACTCCAATTTTAATTTTTAAACCATAGCAAATTTGTAATTTCAACAAATGAAGTGACGGACGATTCCCTTGCCTTGATAATTCATATTGAAACTGTGGCCCTCATTGCGGGGGAGGTTCCTTTCCAGGGTCCCTCCCTGCGGCCACTGGACGCGACGTCTCTGGTCGGTCGTGTTTCCATCGGAGAGTGCCCGTAGAAATAATTCAATAATTGTTTCTTTCTCCATATCTACAGGTAAATAATTCACTGATTAGATTTCCATTTCAAAGAAAACGTGGCGTGAGGATTCATCTCTCCTCGCCCCCACGCGTATTATAAAACAATTCTCCGTCGCCTTTACATTATTATTGATTTTTTGGGGATCCGTCGTTTGTTGCTGATCGTGAAGTGTGTTTGTTTCTTTTGTGAGGTTTGCCTTTTGCATAGCTCTTTTTTGTTCTTGTGCTATTATTTACATTTTATTTAGGGTTTCTTTTTGTTAAAGAAAAAGAAAGAAAATGGTTGAATCATATTTATGAAGGAAGGAAGATTCAACCATTTTGGAAGGTTTGATTTAATCAGTTTTACTTTTCTAAGGCTTACTTTTCTAAGGATTCACATGGAAATTTTGGGAACTGCTAACTGCTGATTGCTTACCTTTATTAGATCTGGTATGATTTTCTGATTTTTTACCTACAGGGGAGGGGGATCCGAGAGATTGCTTTCTTTTAGAGATATTTGAAGGATGACTATTCTGGATAGCAGCCCAGTTAGAGAAAATAAATCAAGAAAGAAGAACAAGCAAGCTGTTGTTGATGAGAAATCTCCACTTTTACCCACCAAAAATGGAGATGGTGATGGATTTGACGAGTTCAACGGAGCCTCCTTCAGTGGGGCAGTGTTTAATCTTTCAACAACAATTGTTGGTGCTGGAATCATGGCTTTGCCTGCCACGATGAAGGTTTTAGGACTTATCTTTGGGATTGCTTTGATCATCGTTATGGCATTCTTGACAGAAGCGTCGATTGAGTTTCTTCTGAGGTTTAGTCGAACTGCGAAATCAGCATCCTATGGAGGTCTAATGGGAGATGCATTTGGGAAACTGGGAAGAGTGATGATTCAACTATGCGTTATTGTTAACAACGTCGGTGTGCTCGTCGTGTACATGATTATCATAGGTCGGTTGTGTTTATTTGCTTTCGTTAGGCTTTCTTCTTAGATTCTTCTCTATCTGTCTTATTCGCATTTTTATGCGTTCAGGCGATGTTCTTTCCGGTACCACTTCAGATGGTATTCGTCATGCTGGTGTTTTGGAAGAATGGTTCGGAGAACACTGGTTAACCGGGCGATTTTCCGTTCTTCTCATCACCACTCTTGCTGTGTTTGCACCGTTGGCAAGTTTAAAACGAATCGGTAAGCCCTGTATTTTGATTCAGGCGGTTGGTTCATCGATCCCAACAAGCCAGGTTTCTATGTGTTTTTGTTCGGTTCAAATTTCGTTTAAGCCTAAAAAAATGTGGTTCGAATATTTACACGCTTGGTTCGCATTTGCATAATCTGTTTCATTTTAACGGCCTTCAAACGTTCGTTTGGAAAAGAAAATTTGCAATATGTTCGTCTTTGTTTACATTTGTTTGGAGTCGTCTGAATCTTTTAACGGCACATTTTGGATTGATTCTTCTGCTATTGTTTAAATTCTCTGAGCATTGAATTCAACTGAAACAATGTCTCGATTTTTCAGATTCACTTCGATACACATCTGCTTTGTCGGTTGCTCTAGCTGTTGCGTTCCTCGTGATCATGATCGGTATTTCTTGCGTCAAATTGATAAGCGGAGGAGTTATGATGCCCAGGTTGCTTCCCGAAGTTACGGATTTAATGTCAATCCTCAATCTCTTCACTGTTGTTCCAGTTCTCGTCACAGCATACATTTGCCACTACAATGGTGAGAACCTACGAGCGATGATATATCGACTTTTTTTTTAATATTCGTTTTTGGCAGTGCACTCCATTGACAACGAGCTCGAGGACAAGTCGCGGATGAAGGCGGTGGTGAGAACTTCTCTCGTCCTCTGCTCAAGCATTTACGTCGTGACGAGCTTCTTTGGGTTCCTCCTATTCGGCGACGGCACCCTCGACGATGTTCTCGCCAACTTCTCGACGGATCTCGGAATCCCGTTCGGCTCGTTGCTCAACGATGCCGTTCGAGTTAGCTATGCCGCTCACCTCATGCTCGTTTTCCCGATCATATTCCATCCTCTGAGGTTGAACTTGGACGGACTGCTGTTCCCGTCTGCGAGACCGTTGGCTTCGAACAACGTCAGGTTCGCATCGCTCAGCATCGGCCTCATGGGCGTCGTGTTTCTCGGCGCGAACTTCATTCCGAGCATCTGGGATGCTTTTCAGTTCACCGGAGCGACGGCAGCCGTTTGCATCGGATTCATTTTTCCGGCCTGCATTGCTCTCAGGTGAGCCTCTCTATAGATAGATATGTTTTTTTTGTCTAACTACTTGTGAACGAACCATTTTTGAGTCTCACGTTCGTCTCGTGTTTGTATCGATCGCAGGGATCGATACGGTATCGCGAGGAGGAGGGACAAGATGCTGTCCCTTTTCCTGATCATTCTTGCCGTTTTCTCGAACGTGGTGGCGATTTACAGCGACGCGTATTCGTTGTTCAAGAACGGGCCGTCTCGCCGAGGTTGAAGACGAGATCGTCTTTTCATCGTCGTCTTCTCTATCTCGGTGGCTTGTATTATTTGTTGTTGTGATTTTGTTTTGTGTGTGCATAGAAGGGAATGATAAAAGATGATGTGTAAATCTTCGAATTCTATTTTTGATATCCCTTTGTGTATGTATGTATGCTTTGAGATAAGGGAGGGTAATATTTATTTTTCAATTGTCATATATCAACCACATATTACATCTATTCTATCCCAAATAAATCATTTTCTAATCGAGGAGTTTATGACGATAATTTATGTCCGTCGGATATATTTTATTTAAAAAAATAAAACATAAGGGACATAAATTGCAACACGAAACATTAGTTAACGGAGCGTATGATATAAATTATCGATTTTTTAAAATGTATATAAAATTGTAATTATGAAATAATAATGATATATATATATATATATTTTTTGTAAAAATCAAAAAAAAAAAAAAAATTGTTAAAAACAATTTTCTAATTATAAGGTGAATGTATGTATATTAGGTCTATTCTATCTAACTATTAATTTTTCTCGGTCGCATTTCTGACTTTGAAGGTAGTTTTGAACTTGCTCAAAAAAAAAAAAGGTAGTTTTGAAAATTCCTCTTCTCAAAAAAGAAAAAGAAAATTGAAATAAAAGTAGTAGTACTGCATACCAAATACCAATCTTCTCAAGAGAGAGAGAGAGAGCATCGATGGAATTGGAATCTGCTGCTTTAATTGCTTTCGGATTTATATCATCGCAACCACCAAATCGGCGGCTCCGATGAACCCCCTTCCTTCGGCATCGGCATCGAGAAGATCAACTCCTCGCGCTCGCCGGCTGCTGATTCGAATACATACCGATCGATCAGTTGACCAATTGTTTGTTGAGAGATAAAAAGAAAGTTGGAGGGAGGAAATGGTTTACAGAGCTGAATTGGTGATCATTGGTGTGTGTGCTGGATTGGCATTCGGTTTGCTCATAGCATCACTCATTTCTCTCGCCATTTTCTGCTACAAGAGGAGGAGACACTCTCACCGCCCTTCCTTCAACGAACGATACTCCTCCGCAACGCTTCCCATCCGTATCAACGGCCTCCACGCCAGCGTCGATCTCAGTGCCTCCATAACCACCACCACCACGACAGCAGCAGCAGCTGCCGATGCGACGCCGGAGACGACTTGTCATAAATCGCAGCATTCGTCGTGGTGGAATGGGAATGGGAAAGATGTGTTGCCTGGCATTCAAAGATACAGTTATAAGTACGTCGAAACCCTAAATTCGGTTTTCTTTTTTTTACCTGCTGATTGAGAAAATATGGGGTTGTCCGATCCAGAGAGATACAGAGAGGGACGGACAACTTCACGACCGCCGTGGGGCAGGGCTCCTTCGGGGCGGTGTATAGAGCCGTGTTGCATGGTGACGACGACGAGGCGGTTGCTGTGAAAGTTCTTGCTTCGAATTCTAAACAAGGGGAGAAAGAGTTTCAAACGGAGGTAGGCAATAAATAATAAGAGAGATATATATATATGGGTTGAAATGAAGGTACGTACGTACGTACTTTGGATGTTTTTTGTTGTGGCTCTTCATCAGGTCTCTTTGTTGGCTCGGCTGCATCACAGGAACCTCGTTAATTTAGTCGGTTACTGCATCGACAGAGGAAACCGGATGTTGATCTACGAATTCATGAGCAACGGGAGCTTGGAAAATCGAATATACAGTAAGTTTAGTTTCTTACCTTAAAGGGAAATGAAGAAACCGCCTTACCTTACCTGCTTTCTTGTGTTCAGATGATGAAGAACAGGTACTGAGCTGGGAACAAAGAGTTCAAATAGCTTTGGATATTTCGCATGGAATCGAGTACCTTCATGACGGGGTAGGTAATTCACGATCGTCCGGGGGGAGCTGCTTTCGTTTTTTTTTCTTTTTCTGAAGTGCAATTCATGATCGGAAAAGCAGGCAGTGCCTCCGGTGATCCATCGAGACCTGAAATCGGCCAACATATTGCTGGATGGTTCAATGAGAGCAAAAGTAAAAAAACAACATCTTTTGTTTTGAAATAAATAAAGAAACAACTCTCTAAATGAATGAATCCTCACCACCTGATTTAGGTTGCTGATTTCGGGCTGTCGAAAGAGGTGGCGTTCGACGGGAGGAGTTCCGGGCTGAAGGGTACGTTCGGGTACATCGATCCTGCGTACGTGAACACGAATACTTTCACCACGAAGAGCGACGTGTACAGCTTCGGGCTCATCCTGTTCGAGCTCATTACCGCCATTCATCCGCACCAGAATCTCATGGAATACGTCAATCTCGTCAGACAAATCCCCTCACCTTCTTCTTCTTCTGATTATTATTATTATTATTATTTGATGATGAGATGTGCGTTGTGTGTCCTTCCTCAGGCCGCAATGAGCCAAGACGGAGTGGACGAAATAATAGACTCAAAAATGGGAGGTAACTGTAACATGGAACAAGTAAGAAACCTGGCGAAAATCGCACATAAATGCTTACACAAAACGCCGAGGAAACGCCCTCCCATCGGAGAAGTTTCTCTAGTCATCACTAAGATAAAGCAGCAGCAGCTGAGAACGTTGATGCTTAAAGAGGAGGATTCTATAGTGTAGTGTTTTTGTTCTTTCCGTGTACCTGAATGAAAATGGAGAGATTTAAGTATACAGACAGAAAAAGTAATCAGAAATCCAAGAGTTAAAAAAAAACATCTATAAAAGGGTCGAACGAGAGAGAATTTACGTACGCACTGATCGATCGATTGTCAGCTGCTGCCCGTTTTGTTGATCGAAGCGTGGACGAATTCGTCGCATTTCGAATAACCAGACCCGAGGACGTCGCTCAGCGTACCCATGATGTCGAAAGACTCCAGCAGATCTGCGGAGGCGGTCATTTCCTCCAACCAGGAGAGCAAGTCCTTGGAAAAGCCCACCATCTCTTTTACGTTCACCAGCTTTTCGTTCATCTCTACCTCCCACGCTTCGAGCTTTCTAGTATCGTCGTTGTCGGAGGAGGACGTGGCTTTCGTCTGGACGGGGTCCGAGGCCGGTGATTTCCGGACCTTGAAGTAATGCTGAAGCTGCTCAATCAATCCTATGTAGACGAGCATCGGCTGAATAGTAGAGAAGAGTTCGTTAGATCCTCCTGAGTCGGCTGCCGCCGGTCTTTGAAATGCTGAGCTTCTCTGATTCGGCCTTCCATGGCGCTGCATGTACGCGTGGTAGATTCCGCGCTGCAGGAAACCGCGGCGGTGTTTTAACCACGACTCGTAGGAATCCGACAGGAGCGAGCAACTCATCATGTATTGAACCGTTTCCTCGGCTCCACTGGACGGAGATTGTGAACCGCCGGAGGCAGAGGTCTTTGCCGCCTCCGGTGTGGAAGACAAATAAGTCGCAATGGCCCTGGAAAGATTGCTCCTTTGTGATGAATCTTGTTCCAAAAGATGCCTTGCCATTTGAATCATGACAAGTAGAAATTTGCAATTGCTTTCTCGACCGCCCCCTCTGCTATCCGCACTGAACGACGCCCCGGTGGCGAATCGAGCCAACATCTGCAAAACGAAGAAGTTGTTATTTTCACAGACAGTTCATATGGGAGGCCGAGCGAGGATCATACATACCAAAACAATGTCGTATGCCATTAAGCGGAGTCGGGTACCATCAGCGTGTCCCAACGCGTTGAGATAGTCCCAGTACTGATCAACGTAACGCATGTATTGCCCCATGGGAACAGACGGCCCTCGAACGGGAAACAGATTATTGCAGAGAGTCTCGTTGTTTCTGAGAGCGGCACCATCCCACTCTTTCTTCGGATTTTTCCGAGCAGCGTCGGCTCTTTTAGCCTCATTGTGGCACTGAAAATGAATGATGTTGAAATGGCTCACAGTGGTGTAGACACAGTCGGCACGAGAATTTCCTGAAGTTCCGACTCCCAGATTCACACGTTTACTGTAAGCGTAAACCCCCAACAGATCAGTAGGTCGGAGTTTGTAACCCTCTCGACACACCATGCATGCCAGCCCATCTTCCTCCTCCTCCTCAACATCTTCAAATCCCTCAACAAGCACAGGGTGGGAAACAATGATTCTCTCGCCATCATCTTGCCTCATCCCGAGCCGCTTCAATCACGAATGAAAAAATAAATCAAGCATATAAGTAGTAGTATTCAGTGACAGCATTAAAACAAAAACATATCCAAGAGGGGGATTTTTCAGATATCATATAGAAAAACTCTGAAATTTAATAAACCATTTCAGCATGAGAGCTACTAGCTAAAATTTACCTGAAGAAGCTGCTCTCTATTCTTCAGAGCCATACGTCTCATCTCGTCACGTGTCGTGTGCCTTAGCTTGTTAACCTTTTCCGCTAAGAATCCGTACTCTGTTCCTTCCTCATCAGCAAGAGTGTCCAACAAGTTCTCAGCCTTGGCTCCGATTTCATTTTCACCAGAAACACTTTCCAGAGCATGGAGCAGGGGTAAAATCCCTTCCTCATCGATGCAACATTGAGTCGCAAAGTGACCCATCGACAGCCCACGCAGCATAGACAATATGAGGGGAATGGATGCCAATTTCAAACCGGACTGCCATTCGGGACTTGACTTGTAGCCGGACTCAGACGTGCAGGGGAAACATATTTTCAAGTGTCTCACAGCAACCTGAGATATCCCCTTCTCCAATATTATATCTTTCAACCTCTCACCGCAAGAGCTGGCCTTCAGTGATTCGGATACCCTCACAAAATTCTCCAGTGCAAGCTTCTGTTTGGCAGATTGCTGAACGATTGTTTCATCCTTGGGATTCTCTTCACATTGCTTTTGCAGCCGGTCAAACTCACTCCAATCCTTCAAGTAAGGTTCGAAGTGTTGAATGAGAACTTCCATGGCTGCAGATTCTCCATACGTCAGGTACGGTAAAATTCTGGCAACCATCTCTGTATTTCTCTGCTGTTTACTCGATTTTTTATGTCCTGAAGGAAGCGATAATCGTTCAAGGAACATGAGGACTATTTTCTTGGCTTGTTCACTGCTGCCGGAATCCTCACTAGATATTGTGAGGGCCCCGGGGGCGAGGTTGATGCTATCGCTATCATTTGCTTCCATCGTAAGGCTCTCCACAATTAAGAGGATACCCTCGGCCGGCTCCATGGCATCCACAGCGAAGGCACGCCTTGCTGTTTCAAGAAGTATACTCAAGGCACCTAACCGTAATAGTGCTCTTCTGTTTTCTCTTGTTTTGCAGCACATCATCAGCAGATTTAGAACACCAACCAACTGCTCCTGGTTGGACTTCAGATCATCACGAAGGTGCTGAATAAGAAAACATTTCACGGGAGAAAGAAATTTTATCAAATCACGGATTCTTCGTCGATCAAGATTATTCAATAAGCATGGAGGAAATACCATTTTTACCTGAACCATGGTAAGGAGAATTTCCAGACCGCCGAATTCACGCACTGCACCAGTAATGGAGAACTCAACCTCAGGATCTTGAGATTCTTCCCTCTCCTCATCTAACTCTTTAATCATTGGTTCGGTGGCTTCACCATCCAAACCCTGCCATCCAAAAGAACCAATGTAAAATAGGACGGCGAAGAAAAGTTATGGCATTGCAAAGAAGATTCGAATAAGGAAATAAAAAAACTATAAAATACAAAACTATTCAGGCGCCAGGCACCTGGAGCCTATAAGTCACTGTCATAGAAGGAAAGTCTCTAGTTGAAGTGGGAGCAGTTGCAGGAGGTATAAATCCCGCCCCCGTGACAGTAGCTGAAGTTTGGCTATTTGATTTCTTCCAGACTTGTTCGTAGACTAGAGCAATACTTAGATCGAGTGAAATGATATTTCCCGCAACCAGCAGTTCCATGCCAAAATCATCTTCAATAAGACCCAAGAGGTCCAACTGGTGGCAGATTTTGTTTTTCACATCACGCATCAGAGGACCAATCTCAGCACTTGAGTAAGGATTTTTTGTCATGGATCCCCTGATAAATTCCTCCTGTGTGTGTGCCTTGTTCAATATCAATGAGTACACAGGCTCCGGTCTTGTAGGGCAAATTAGATTGCATAGTTGCTCCAAGATAAACTAGGGGATGAAATAAGAGTTAGAACTAACACATAGTGTCCAATATCGCAAAAAGAACAAAATTTACCCCCACTATAAAATTAACACTAGGTAATTCCAGCTCTTCTAAAACATAAAATGTAAGAAGGATGAGAAAAATACTCCACCGATATTTCGACAATGTGAAAACATTAAAATGATATACCATAATGCAGAAAAAAAATAAAAAAAAATAATAATAATGCAAAAAATACCATGGAAGATCGTCCATTCTTGTCTTCCCCATGAATTTGTAAGCCACGAATGCATGCTTGGATGAACTGCCGCTTGTTCTCACTGCTCTCGAGCAAAAGACTGTCAAGAAGATCTTTGAGAAGACAGTTACAATCACTAATCAGTTTTGTCTTTTGTACAATTAAGCCCCTGATTACAATGAGAGACTCGAGAACATCAGAGAGCAACTGGTCCTGCATGAATCTGCCATATGGAATAAAAAGATTTTCTTTACAGATATCTAAAAAGAGCAATGAACAAAACAACATGAACTCTAACCTCGAACGGATATTGGGAACCTCCAAAAATTTTCCGAGAAGTTCAATGAGCTTGTGAAGAATGAAACCTTGAGATATATCAATGTGTAGGCTCCTTTCTAAAGATTTAACATTGTTAACTTCCCTCATAATTAGCTTGCATATTGTTGTCAAGCATCCTTGAACAGTTAAAAATATGCGGGCATCTTCTGGACCTATCATCCTAAAAAGCAACTCAAAGTATTCTGCAGCATTTTCGCCCGTAGAAAGAGTGGCTGGCAACAACGACATCAGCAAATTCAACAACCTGAACTGTCTCGATGAACTATGTCCACAGAGCAAATTGATAAGCATGCACATCTCCGATCTTATAGCTTGCGAACAAGCACTCAGTATAAGTTCGGTAACCCACGAGCCAAGTTCGAATAATTTCGTTTCACTCTGCCCACCTTTGCAACGTCTCTTCCATCTCAGACCATATTTTAAAGCTAAATAGTCATATCTCTGAGGACGAGACTTAGGTCCAGCTCTAACTTCCTGAGACAATCGATACTGCCGCCTAACAAAATCAAGATAAGATGCTCCCTTTTCCCATTCCGAATAACTTACTAACTGAATATCTTGAGTCCCAGAAGAAACATTAGAGTTCTTCTTTTCTAGCACATCCGTTCTGGGCCTACTTTCCAGTACATGTCCAGAGCCAGATTCAATAATGCTGTTTCCATCTTTCAAATTAGAAACCGGTGCAGGCTTTCCACTCACTGGCTCTTTGTCAACAGAATCACGTTTTGGCGGCGTACATGCCTGAGACACAATCTTCAAACATGGTAGAATAACATGCTCAGATATGGCAGGATGTTTGGCACCCAGTTTTATCGACTTGAACAAAATTTGGAAAACAACCCGCAACCTTGACTCCCAAAATTCATCTGATAAGGAACAGACGTCTGAAAGCAGCATAAGCTCTTCACGAGTTGCAAGAGAAATGTCCATCGAGCGATGATGTTCAAGACAGTATATAATTTTTCTCAGTAGCAAATCATTCAATTGAACCACTGCATTCTCAGATGCCTCAGAAAAGGCACAAAGTGCTGCTCTGGCTTGGACACGAGCTGTTTTAGGGCCCTGATGTATATTGTTCTCAAACAACTCCTGCAAAATTCCTGATGCAACGAGCTGCTTTTTGGAACTTTGATGTTTCGACAGAACTAGCAATATCTCGAGACACTGGGTTACAAATGCACTTGCACAGCCATAACAGTTATTGGGAGATCTCAACGCAACAAACTTAGAAGGAGTGGCCTGATTATCCAAATTCTTTTGATGCAGATAATTCATTAGAACTCGTCGGAGACCTTGAAGAGTTTGAACACTCTTACTTACAGAATCAAAAGCCGCTTTGCACTTCTCTCCATAAAGCACACCAAGAAGGGCAATCTTACGGTTGATCTTGCAAGAAGGACCAGGTAAAGATACCATCATCTGTTGCACAGAATCTTTTTGCTGAGAGTCCATCTCAGTCTCACCTATGCTGGAAACAATCTTCAGCAGAGGTTTCTTGAAACCCAAAAGCTGTTGATATCGTCTATGAGCATTCTCAGATTCAGATTCTATTGCAGCTAGACCTCTTTTCATATCTTCATCATTTTCCATGCTATCAAATGAAAAGCTAGGCTTTGCCATAAAATTGAATTCGAAACGACCATATTTACTGTATCCACACTCATTGCATAAAAAGGAGTCCAGATTTTCATAATTGATGTTACGGCACTGCCTGCACTGGTAAGCATTTTCATGACAGTTGCTACAAATCCCGTGCTTGTCAATAACAGGACGACTACACCGTGGACATTGCAGAGGTTCAAGCGATAAAGCCTGCAGATTTTCATAGAAGGAATCTAATTCAATCATGAAATTGCAAGCGACTATGGGAATAGGAAAGTCCACTTTCAGCTCTGTCTGATTGAAAGCAAGATGGCATAACTTTGCTCGCTTCCATAACAACCAATTATTCTTCAACTCTGACAAATCAGACACAGGCCTGTTGTTGTAGTAAAGATTCAGTACTTTCACTGATTTAGACTTTCGGGCATCGTGCACATTCATAGTGACACTATGAATCGTATAGCTGCCGGTACACTTGACGATAATACGATTATCTGTGAACTTTGTTTCAGATTTCAGACTTTCTAGCTTCATCCGACTGTATGGCACCTCGGGTGAACTGCAGGCAACACAAGGCTCACTTTCGAGATAGTAACCATCAAATTCAACCAACCCACTTAAAGTGTTATAAATACGAGAATTGGGATGGTTTGCCAAAAGCTCATTTTGAGAATGAAGGGTATCAAAAATGAATTTAATCACATCAGAAGTCAGACAATTGTCAACAATTTCACCGTATTGTCTTGAGCTGCTTTCTGGTGATTTCGTAAGCAAACAAGTAACAAGGTCTGTGTATTCAATGATGTTCTGGCCATACAAAGGCAAATGCTTCACTTTCTGCAACAAAATACTCAACACCGTCTCTTTGAAGGGCAGCTTCCCATGGTACCACGCACCTAAAAGAACACATTTGGCTTCTGCTCGCACAGTGGTTGAATTCCATTCTAACAGGAAGGTATCAACAAATACCTTCAGAGAATCATCTCCACGGTCAGTGAAAACAACTAATGCTGGTTCCATATCCATAAAGGATTTTTCATTGGCTGATTCGCTCCCTTCTTCACCTTTTTTCTTTTTCTTAGGGTCAAGAGGTTGTCCAGAAAGCTTATTATTTGAACCTCCATCCCCTACATCAGACTTCTGCGAAGCAGTATGAGTATCCTTTCCCGTATAGAATGCTAAACCAATAAGCTTTAGAGATTGAAAGACACATTCCTCACCAAAATAGAACAGTCCATTCATGAGAAAGGGTAGAATATCAGTATGCTTCAGGCAAAACTTCTGCCAGTTTCTAGGCCTTGCAGCAGATACATCAGCAATTGTTGACAGACACTTCACAATTTTCACACTTCTTTCATATGAAAAAGAACTCTGAAATCCTCCAGATTTGCTTACTTGTTTATAGAGTTTCTTGATTTCACTTGAAAACTGCCAAGCATCCCGGATGCTGTAGTAGAATGTTTTACAGCCACAAACATGCAAAAGGAGCCTCCGAGCATATCTTCTAACAAAGGTAGTATTTGGATTGTTGATATAACTGCAAAGAACATCCTGATAGGCATCAAGCTTTAGATCCTTACCTGAATAAATCTTATATGTCTTCTCTTTTTCCCCACTCTTATCCTGTTTCTCAGGCCGAATCAAGCAATAAACTAATCGGAAAGTGTTCTCCAATAGCAGTCTGTGGTAGTCAGCAAATACATCTGCACGGTGCAATTTGGTATATGAATCTGAGAAAAATGGTGCATAGTTACCAGCAGAAAGCTCTTTGCGGACAGTTAATAGTACTCCACAGCCAGAAATAGGGTTCGACCCATGAGTTTCAGCAATCACAGAATATGACTTAAAGACATGCACAAGGCTCTGTAGTATATCCATGAGATAATTAACGAAAGCTTGCTGCCTGAGAAAGTTGCAAGCCTTCTGCAGAGAGGAAGAAGTCTCACTTTTCTCCAACCCATCAAATGCAGACGAACTTGATACTGACGGGGAAGCAGGAATTCTGTTGGTTGCTTTGTCAACTGAATCAGTAGTCCCTCCAGATTTTGATGCTCCAGCAACTGCACTTGGCTGGTTCCAGTTACGCAACATAAGAGTCAAAAACATGAAGATAAGGATCACAATCTCCCCAAAAGATGACCGCGTCTGAGTAAGAAACGGTTTATTAATTTTCATCTCATCCACAAACCACCTTATTAGCTTCTCCAGATTCAAGCTATCAACCTCTGTATTGTCAGCAAAAGGACTGCCAACAGCTGAGGATAGCCTATAGAAAAGCTGCATTACGGGAATAGCTTGTACTCCAGAGGAAGTGTCAATCCATCCTTTCAGCTGTTCAAGTAGCTCTGAGAGAAGCGAGGAATTAACCGCTCTTTTAGATGCCGAAACAAAAACAGAGTCCAAAATAGAAGCAGAAAATTCCACAGACTCATTAGTTTCCAACTCATGAATTGAAGGAGCAGAGTTTCTCAAATCAGCATCAGCAGAAGATGCCAGCAAACTTGAGTGACTGAGATCATCAGGAGATAAATGAATTTCATGGCCATCAGCACCAAAAATCTCTACTTCAATAGGGATTGCGGTCATTGGATGATCTCGAGAATGGGGTGGAAGAAGCCTTTCTGCATCCAATACTTCATAACATGTTTCACACAAATCAAAATCAGGACAAACAGTACAGTGCCATCTCTGCCTAAGTATAGGAACGGTTGAGCAGCCATCACAGCAGTATTGAACAGATGATGTAATAGAATCTTCCCCAATCACATTACTATTATTGCCAGAAGATGCAGTAGTAGTATCCATATGGAGAGAACCTGAAGTTGTGCTTTCCATCACATTATCTGTTCCTGATATCATCTGCTTTGGGAAAGGAACTTGGAGAAATCTAGATGAAATAGCCAAGCTGGAAGGAAGCAAGAATTATTTTCAGTGCATAAGCAAAAACTAATTCTAAATTTACAATCTTTACAACACCTACCTGCTGGAAGTCTGGACAGCCTCATTGGCAGAGAAAAGAAGCTGTTTCAATAAAGAAACTGCAGGAGCAACAGATTCTCTGCTTGCATCTTTTCCAGAAAATGCAAGACACTGTGCATAACAATATATAAGTTCGACAGATGATACAATAATGTTGTTCAGAGTTTGTGTATCAGGCTGCTCTAAATCAAAAATTCCCCATAGTACTTCCATGAGTCCATGAATTATTCTGGGACCTGAAATGCAACAAACATATCACAGCTAAAAATATGTACATCCTAAGATGATTTCATCACTGCTTAAATTCTAATAGCAGAAACCCAACCAGCAATAACACATCAACTTATAAAACATGAAATAATGATTTCCCACAATGTATGCATTGATTGCTATTGAAGAATCATGAAGTCCCAATTACGTATGTTAAGGTCCAGCCTAATTCAATTTATTCAAGTGCAGGCAGAAAACTTATATATGGTTATGCAAACAAGGCATGAAGATACAAGGACAAATACCATTCGTATCGAGGAAAGTAGCCAAATTTGGTAAACGATGCAGGCCAATCTTAGAAACGGCACGCATCTGTTCAGTAAATGCTTCAGTGATCCATGACGCTGTAACATCCCCAGAATCCAGCTTCGATAAAAGACTCCCAGTACATTTCACTACTCCTCTCAGTCGCAGTATATCCTTAACCTAAGCAAAATTCCCAGAATTACATGCGAAGGTTACTTGAACAACATGTGAACAAAGAACAACAGCTAGTAGAAAAAAGAAATAAATAAATAACAAAAGAGAGTCATAGTAAATAAAATTAGGCTGCAAACATTACTTGATAATAAACTTCTCTCCTGGGAAACACAGACTGGAGAACATGTCCAGCAGCAGCTTGCAACAACCGCTGCCTCTCACTTTCAAATATTGCTTCGAGAACTGGCTTACATTTGAGGCTGTCCAAATCTATTCCAAGTTCTCCAAGTTTCGATAGTCCCTGTTGTTTGCCCAAAGAATATACTACGGAGAGAAGCTTGAGGCCATCAGCCACCACTTGATCTTGCAGTGAAGCAGATTGAGTTATCCTGGATTTTCTAGCTGAGGTAGTGGTTAATGAATTACAACCTAAAACTCGAGCTTCCATTTCCAGAATGGCATCCATCTTTTCTTTCCAACCAAATTCATCCTTTGCTCGTCCATACACATCTAAGGAGTCTATACGAGGCAATGCAGTTCCACCGAAGGTACGTCCAATAGAAATTGTAAATTCTTCATCTGCTAGGAGCGATTCAGCCACAGTAAAGGGTATGTCATACCAGGATCGCATTCCCTCCTCTAATTTAATCACTCTCTGGAAGATTGAGACTTCAGAGGGAATATGAGCAGCCGAAGTGTTCCCGACCTGCACTCGGAGACCAACCATGACAATATCGGGATTTGAATTGCTCACCGTTATCTACAAAAAACAAAAGAATGATTGCTTCATTATATAACAGATTTTGAAAATGAAGTAAATAACCCAAAAAAGTATGTCAATTCAAAACATCTAAATAGCTTTGGGAGATACATTGTCACCAAGTACTCAAAAAAAATAACCAAAGAGGGCAGAATGAACAGAAAAAATGTTAAAAAAAGCAATACTTTGAAACCCGAAGAGCTAGCACCCTCAAGGAAACCGTCTTCAGAGGTCAAAGTTTGCTTAGCTCCCTCAGAATCATTATTCCTGATAGCATCACTGCTAAATTTCACATCTGGGGTAATAAGGACAGTTTTCTCGAAAAAGTCAAGTGGAAATTCTGGTTTCAAGCCTCCGAATGCTTTATTTTTCAAAATACCAGATCCCAATTTCTTAACCTTATCTGCCATTATGCTTACACCATCATCAACTCCGGCTGGAACATGAGAATAAATCTGAAGACTTCCATCCTCATGTAAGAGAAGACAGTGGATTTTGTCTTTTGACAAAGGCCTGTAGGCAGTAACCCCAACTAGAGGTGAAGTTGAACCCCCAGCAAGACGCAAATTCTGTGCAAGCAACTCATTAGCTCCAAAAGATATGGCAACAATCCCATTTGACTTAAGATTGGAAAAGCAAAGAAGCAGCCCACTTCCACTCACTAACTCTCTCCAGTGATGCAAACTAGCTGGGCTGAGCTTCCCTTCCATGTCATCATCAAAGATAGCAGACAGCTCCACAACAGAGGTAACATCTGGATCAAAGCGGCCTATTAAAGTAGTGCCATTCTGATAGGACAGAAACAGCAATTTGTGAGTAGATGAGAAGTAGAGGGAAGAGCCCCTTGCAAGCTTGTCCCTCCCTTCCACTTCAATTATCTCCTTCAAGGGCCTACTCCCAATATTAGCTTTCATTGATATTTCCAATCTGTATAAGTTGCCAGAATCTGCAAGGACAACGAGAAACATTCTACCATGGGAAGCCAGCAGAAGTGTTGCATCCACAATCATATCATCCGTGACTGTAATGTAGTGCAGCGGACTGATATTGTCTTGAGATAGATCATATATTTTGACAAATTTGTTTGTGACAACCATTAGATGAACCTGAGAACCAGGAACCCAACTTACTTGCCTGATATATGAATCTTGTAGAACAAGTTCAATAGCTAATCTATCAACTATCTCCCCTCGATGATTTATTGTAAGAACATGGCAATCTTCATATCCAGCCACTACGAGATAGTTTTCAACAAGAGAATTGAAAAGGAGATGAACAATCTCGAAGCGGACAATATTCTTGGAGAGAGGCTTCACATTAGCTTTATCAGCTGTCACCGGAGAAACAGTAGCCTGTCCAATCAGCTGTCCCACATCAAATATGGCTACTTTATCACCCTCACCAACTGCCAGCCGACCTCTTGCACTGACACTGAGTAGTGACTTGACAAGAGATCCACTCATCAAGTGAGACTTGAGCTCTTTTGCATTTGAATAATCTGCTTTTATCTTCAAATCTAGGGATCCACTCTTATATGCCTTCTTTAGTAGTAAGAGATCGGTGCTGTAATTAAGCACTTTTTTTTCACCGAATGTAATTCTCCTGTCCCTCAATATTTCAGAATCTGTTCTGGAGATGATACAAGGAAGCAATGACAAGCAGGCCCTTAATATATAACCTTCAAGGTCTAGATTATCAAGCATATTCGGTAGCCTATCTAGAACCTCTTTAGAAATAAACAGCCTTGAAGAATTATCAATGTCAGCAGATGTATCCTCATCAATATCTGAATCACTTTCAGGCAGTTGATCGCCATTTTCTGCATGAGCCAGAAGAGACAGGAAGTTACCACTAACACGTGTTGAGACATTACTATTTCCGGAGAATTTTCGAGGTTTCAAACACTGACAACTGCTGCCTCGAACGCCTCCAGCACCACAGTCACAGAAAAAACGGCTAGAACGAGAGTAAACAACACGATGGCCCCGATGGCAGACTTTTGCACAGACAGAACAACACCCCTTTGAAACTGTCAGATCACAGGTATAGCAAAAGTACCAATGCTGTTCCATAAAATTGCTACCACTTGATGTGAAGGTACAAACTTTAGAAGCCAGGGCCCTCTCACTGTTGTTATCCTCTTCCTCTTCTCTATCAATGCTACCCAACTCCCCATCAGATGTTGCATCATCCTCATCATCATCAATGGAAGTTGCATCACACTCGGCAGATCCTGATCCTCGATTAGGAGAAACAAGTGAGTCATCAGCAGACTTTCTTGTGCTAAGAGCTCTGGAAGAAATTGATGCTAAACCAGAACCAGAGTTTGGAACAGTCTTTCCAGAAGATTTCTCCACAGTCCATCTAGGCGAACAAAAATTGCTCATAGTGGCAGTAAAGAATCCAAGAAGATACCTCAATCCAGGAAGCAAAAGCTCATTACCTACAAGCTTGTCTATCAACGGAACAGTCTTCTGCAGCAGGGCCTCAACTAGCATTTCATCTTTCGAAATTTGGACAAGAAAACAAAAAAATATTTTCGCAAAGTCTAGATGAAATAGCAAAAAGGCTTTTTCAAGGGAGAGCAACATGGCAGCATGCAGATGTGACTGCAGTTCTTGCAACTGAAATTCAGGACTAGGAGTCAAAAGGCATGTCAAGAAGTTGATAGTTGTGCCTCTTAGATTCACTGAAGTTTCTTTAGTACTTACGACATTTGCTGTTTCAGTCACAGATCCCAGCAACCTCATTTCTAGCCAACTTGATAGAAACAGCACATCCATGCACAAGAATTTATTCCGCAACTTCAGCTTCATTTCAGAATAGCCATCAGATAGAAGATCTACAAAGAATGCAAGAACCCTTGAGTTGACAGATTCAGAATGGCAATAGTCGAGAGCATCAATCAGTACAAATACACCACGATCCCTGTAAATATTCTTGATTCTATCAGGCATGTCCTCAATGGAAAGAAACGAGTTGAGAACAGCACTCTTTGAAGAATCTTGCTTCAAAATGTCAGCGAGATCAATTATTTTCAAAACCACATGTTCATGGATGCTTCTATCAACATCTTTTTCAGTATTATTACTTCTGACAAAGTCTTCCATGTGTATCAAAACAAACAAGTTGCTCAAATCAAGTCCATTTAAGCTCTGCAGTATAAAATCGCATTGGCTCTCAAGACTTTTGAAAACCTTATCATACTTTATAATTGAAACAGTGTCAAGAATCGCTACAGCTATACCTTTCGCATCCAAATTTATCCCTCTAATATCTTGCATCCTAAGCAAATCACTAATAGCACCAACAATGCCCTCGATGCTAAGCATACAGGATGGTAAAATCACGCCCACAATATCTGAACCAAGAGGAAATCCATGCAGCGTAACTTCCCAAAAAACTTTAGACCGATAACCATGAGAAAGGTTGCACAAGATTTTGCCCAACTTCAGCGAAATCTTGTAATGATAGTCTACGGAGCTTTCCTTTGTTCTAATACTCCCAGCTAACTCATTCTGGGTGCTGCAATTCTCACCAGCATCTTCAATAAGCCACGAAACAAAAAGCTTGTCAGTACCATAAAGCCTGCTTCCCAAAATTGAATTTGATGCTCTTTGGTAAACCAACAAGTACTTCTTTAACAAAGACGACAATATTTCGATAATTACTGCAACTTCATCAGGTTCGTAAGAGTAGTGAACAAGACTGGTGGGCAAACCCAGAAATTCCGCATCTTCAGTATTCCCTTCTGCATGTTTGATCCCAGTCAGTGGGACAGAATGATCACTGCTATATTCTTGATTACCAGTGAAAATCAGTGAAAGTAAAAACAACAGCTGAGATCCATGCCTGAAAAAATCCCAACTGAGATCCACGATATCATCACATATAAATGAGTCATCCAACTGCTGAAGCATACTCAAAACAAGATTTGGAAAGTGAGTATCGGCATAATTATTTACAACCTGACTTAGAATGGAGTAATTTGCACAAGGCAAATTCTTCATGAAAAATGTTTCAGGAACCTTCAGGTTACTCAATGCAACATTTGGGTGACGTGAAAAAGATGGTGCAAAAGAAAGATCCCAGCATAGCACAAAAATATAACGCTGAATTATTAGGTCATCTAAATTTGCAGTTTTTCGACCATCCCAAAGTCCAAGAATGCATGAAAAAGTTCCATATATTTCCTCCCAAGCCAAACCCAAGCAGTCAAAATCAAGATCACTTTTAAACAAAAGCACAGGATGAGGCCCAATATCAACCAGCTGACTAAGCAATGTCATACTTGAAACTTTTGAGCTAGTAGTGTCTTCAAGCAACATGGCCGGCCAAGAGAATAAGTATCTTGATGAGTTAAGCAAGCACGAGTGAGCTGCTTCCCTAAGTTTTTCCCTAAAGTCCATACATAGCAATGAAGGACAAGCCTGTGGGTGGCATATAATGTGACGAAGTACTAAAAGAAGCCTTGAAATCAACAAAGCCCAGCATGAAAGTTGCAAACTGCTTGAGCTAGTGAGGGGAATATCAATATTTTTGATAGCAGAAAGTAACCCATTTGCCAGCATAGATTTCTCTTCCCTCGATGCAAAATGATAAGCTATCAAAACAATCTCAACATGAAAGACGGAAGGAAGACTTTCAACAACATCTTCCAGAGTAGAACACTCCGAACAAGCTGCTTTTGCCTGCTGGTTGATATATTCAACAAATAATTGATAGACCTTAGTTCTCAAGAAAGAACCACCAGAATCTGATCGGCATACAAGTATATGGGCAAGCAAAGCTAGCATTTGATCATTGTAGACATGACGACCACTTTCAGAAATCAGTATCTTATCAACAACCAACTCCTCAAGAGAGTCAGAAAAAGTACGAAGCACCACCAGTCTCTGCAAGAGTTCATAGCAAGTTTGATTTAGATGCCCAATCTTCCCCTCCTCATTCAAGCTCAGGCTAGTGTCACCAGACCTGACTTCTGTGCAGCACAATGAACAATTAAGTACTGAAAAGAAAATATCAATATGCTCACTGGTAAGCTTTTTACACGCATCCTTGTACAGCAAAGGATGCCATTGGGGAGAACAAACAAAGGCTTTCAGAAATATCATTATTTCATTGGCTGCTTGAAATGACATATTGTTGAAATTAGAAAAGGAAGTAGCCGTTCCATTGGACAGTTCACATCCATCCATAGATTCAACAGAGCGAGCACCCTCTGAGAAAAGATCCCCAAATAAAGCATCATCTTCATGACAAACAACAGTTTCTGCCTCTAAGGTGCCAGATGCCTTTGTACCAAAGGAACTGGATCTTTCTAGCACCGTCTTTATTTTGATGCCCTCAGAGTGGAAAAAGGCCAGAAGCTGCACCAGATTGTCTAACCAATCAATGGATGATGGAAATATTATCCCTAGCAATTCCTCCTTGGTATACTTTTTCAGCAAGAATACTTCTTCATTACAGATTTGACATAAAGGAATATCAGGAACGCCACAAACGCTGCTACATGACATAGAGATCTCATTTAGTCCATGAAATATATCAGCCTGATTCTTAACATCAGAACAAAGTTTCAAAAAGTACATAACCACCCTTGGGAAATTAGCCAAAGGAATCATTGCACTGCCAACATTCTTAATCGACTTCAGAGGTGCAGAATCCAAAGTCTGTAAGATAGAAGAAGCCACACATGCTTGGACATTATTATGCACATAACTCTTGGTAAAAATTGTGTGCACCACTTGTAAAACTTCTTCTAGAAAGTTCACGGTCAGACTTTCAAAACTATTTTCAACAACAGGACCAGCATTTAAATACTCTAATCTAGTGCTGAACAGTCCAGGTAATGCACCAACCAAGGAACCAGTGGCCTGCAGAATTGCATTGCTGGGAACAAAATATGAAGCATCCTTAAGAAGCCGATGCAGCAATTTGAGTATTTTAGAGGCATACGATAATCTCCTCCAGAGATTAAAAACACAACTTTCATCAAACGGCCTTGGAAGTGATATCAGATCTTTGCAGATTAAGACAAGGCGACGGATGCACATCATATGCACCACAGCCCAGTGCTGAGAAAGGTTAATCAACATATTGGAGTTGCCTCGGGAAGAGCCTCTTACCATTTGAGGATTCATGACATCAACTTGAACACATTCAGTAAGTAATGCTGGGAGCAAGTAACCATCAATTTCTTTTTCCCGAAAACATGTGGACCCTTCAAGAGAAACAAAAGAAACAACATAAATTACAAGACCTTCCATGCCATAAATTTTAAAAGAAATAGAGTAAAACCTTGATCCAGGCATTCAACATGGTCTGACCACTGAAAATCCCCATCTTTATCAGGAACATCAGGCAGCAAATTCACTAAAGCGCTCAACGAACATGATTGAGAGAAATCTAACTCCTTATCTATTTCTTCAGAAAGCAAAAGTTGCAATAATTGTAGTAAAATATTCTGAAAGAAGACGAACAGGGTTGGATAAGTACCGTAGTCAGTAGACGAGAAACAAAAAAAATTCACAGAGCTGCCAAGTAAGCTGTTATTTTCAGATAAAGGCAACACCAAGTACACTTAATTTTTCGAATAGCAATTATCAACAACATATCCAGGAAAAAAAAAAACGTCAATCAAACAATTGCAAAATATTTACTAATAGTAAGATAAATAACCATAATGAATTACAGGAGAATACAAATGAAATAACAATGATTAAATATGCCTCAGAAATTAGCATTTGCAAACCTGAAACGTTGTATCATCAATTTTTCCAATCCAATTCTCCAAAACACTAAGAGCAAACTCAGTCGCTTGACTGATCACTGCCATAACTACCGGCTCCGCTTCTTCAGCTGCAATATTTCCTCAGATAATTATCAGTGAAGTCGTTATATAAACAAGCGTAAGCACAGACGCAGACACAGAATAAAAGACAATGACAAGTATAAAAAAACAACAAAAGCATACTCGGCAATAGGCGAACAGCCTTAACAATAGCGCTGGTGACGGAAGCCAGGGCTTGAACCCGAGGTTGTTCCCACGCCTCCAAACCTATCTTACTGGCACCTCCACCCTCATCACCTCCGCCAGTAAAATCCACCGGCTCGACTGATTT
>KE527221.1:0-18220 GCA_000441915.1 Genlisea aurea | reverse complement strand
AAAAAAAAAAAAAAAATTAATATCAAAGCAAAAGTTTGCCACTTCATCAGCATCATTATTATAAGAACAAAAACGTGGGTAAAATATAATATGATTTTTAAGAGGGGACGCATACATAATAGTTTGTTGATAGAAAGTTGTTATCATATCCACAAGACATGAATATAATAATTAATTCCAACACGACCCATCTTATCCTAATGCCTATGGAATTCTGTAATGCCTATCCCAATAAGGGCCGACCCGACCCGACCCGACCCGACAGATGATACGACGCGCATTGATTGCTGCATTGAAACAAACTCTCCAAATTTTCAAATCGTCAAACACCCACAAAGAAAAAACGAGGTGGGCAAAGGCAACCAACATACAAAAACACATGCAAAACAAAACTTAGCAGCGGCCGGTACGACGTTACTACAATCCGCGACCACGGGCGAGAGGGATCATCGGCCACCCGAGAAGACACGGCGGGGGGGCTTCGTCGGAAGAATTGAAGAGCTTGAGCTCAACGAATGTGGATTCGGGGACCAGTTCGTCTTTCTCCGTCGTCGTCCGGAAAGATATCGATCCCCGTGCTGCCACGGAAGCCATGGAGGGGCTATTCGTCATGCTTTCGTCGAGAGTGCCCTGATTAGCGATCAACGAAAGGGTGTCGCCGTACGTCCTCCTCGATTCTCCCGCCGCAGCGAATCTCTGCAAACTCCTTAACGATAACGAATCCGCAATGGGGAGGTAAACGAGGATGCAGATACCGATTCCGACGCAGAACAGCAGCGAGAGGAAAGCCAAGAACGATATCACATCGAACGGGAGCCTCTCCGGATCGGATAATACGGATAAGCCGAGAAGAAGAACCCTCAGCGGTAGAAAACTCGAAACGCTGAACATCAAAGTGCAAACTCTCTTCTGCAGACCCTTGTTTATGACCAGATGAAGAACTTTCCTACCGAGCCACAACGTGTAAGCGGTCAGGCCAGTTGCGAAAACTCCGACGAGTATCGTACTAAACAGCGGGTAAGTACAAAGGGCTACTACATTATCGTCTTCCTGCATCTCGGAAGTAGTAGTAGTAGTAGTAGAAGCTGCTTCGACAAAATAAGAAGCTAGCTTCGGGTTGAGTTCTTTCTTATACTTGGGTCCAACCAGTATCACTAAAAGCTGGAGCACCAGCATCGGGACGCAGAACATCAGGATCGAACGAGCTGTTTTCCAGTTCCAATTTCGGGTAAACATCAACGAGCTCTGAACGGATGCACGGAGGAGGAAGATCAGGGTGAGGCACAAGCATGGCTCCGCGAATCCCAGGTTGGAAACGATGTAGCATTTGCATAGATTTTCCTGAGCTCGGAGACTCAACGAATCCAACACTCTTCCATGGCGCCTCAAGAGACTTAAACGGATGATCTCACCGAAACCCCACCAGACTGCAAAACATATATAGACAATCCTGACGATCCAAGGCCCGCTGAAGTATTCGAGTTGAAAAAGTCCCTGCCTTCGAATCCGCTTCTGAAAGTATAACGAATATACGACGCAAAATAGTCCCAAAAGAACCAGCAGTGCGACGAGAGATATGGTAGCCACACCAAGTACATCAGCAATCACTCGTTTCAGGGGCATCACCCAATAAACAGATTCTGAGCATGCTCCCCACCAGCATGAACGTAACAAGTTCCTCTATTCAGAGGAAGATTTCGTATGAAGTGCAATAAACCCAATGCTACTACTTGAAAGAGATCGCTGAAGGATTGCCTCCCAAAAATCATATGCGCCAATTGAAGTCACAGATTATGTATGTATGTAACTGTTCCACCTGATGAGCAGAAATTTTCAAACTGTTAGTCCCATTAAATAGGAATTCCAAAACCCTTGTAAACCAACAGTCAGTCGCTCAACAGGAAACCCATGTTGCAGGACATTCAAATCCGCAGCGTGGGTCAACAAATCACACGGAAACAAGTAGCGGCACAGCAGCAGCAACACAAGAGTAGACGAGTTTCAACCGCAATGCATAAACACAAAAAGCAACCAACCCCCACAATCCAAATTCCAACCCAAACAAACACATGAATTAAAACTTCAGAAGAAGAAGAAAATAAATAAAAAAATAAATAAATAAAACTGAAGAAATGGTTCAAAGAAGACACAAGCTTACCAGTTCCAAATCCAGGACAGGGCGACGAATTCTAGGGCTGCGAATGCCGACGGAGAGAAGGCAACGAGAGCAATCGAGGAGAGAGACGAAAAACAACGTACGGCAGCGGAGAGAGAAGGTAAGAGGGCCTCGTTTTGCTGACAGCCTGTCGCCAGCAAAAGTCCATCCCGGGAAATAATAATAAATAAAGTTTAAAGAAGAACAACTTCAATGAAAAAATAAAATATTATCTTTAATAAACAGGTCACATATCTATTATGCAGGTCAAGTTAACGTGTTTTTTACTTTTTACAAGAAAATATTTTATTATTATATTATTAATAATTTTTTGTTTTCAGCCCAACAATGGGCCTATTGAATTGGGCTTGGCCCAACAATGGGCCTATGCTCAATCATTTCATTTGAGATCGGCCGGCCCTATCATCTCAAAACGCAGTGGAAGAAACTTTTTGCATCCAGGGTTCTGTGCGTGGATGTCCGATCGAGATTTCTGTCGGATGCGTTGAAGAGTTGGACGGTGGAAATTCTAACTAAACTCGTCGAGATTTCTGTCTTTTCTTGTTGCATTTATTTTCCGTTTTTCATTCTTGTGCTTCTTCTTTCGTGCAATTTTTGAGTTTAGTGAATTATGTTTTGAATTTTCATTCCTGTGACATTTTTCTGGATTTCGATCTATAGAGAGAGCCTTGACATTTTCTTGAGAAAATTTGAATAAACTTTCAAACGGTTTCTTAAATGTAACCAACCAACCAACCCCTTGAATAAAAACAACGTCAACTCTAGTAGTGAGAGCAAGCATGGAAAGGGAGGATTTGTTGTTAGATTTTTGTTCAAGCCATCTGCTCTGTTTTGTTCCTTCCCACGAGACCAAGAATGAAGTCAGTGAAGATGTCTTCATATTCCGGCAGTTTTCCGTATCCTGTACCCACCCACCCAATCGTCATTTCATTTTGCAACCAAACCAAACCAAACCAAAGATATTTGATGATCATGGATGGGGGGATAACTAACTAACTAACTAACTAACCAGGGAAGTAGTTGATATCGATAATGTAATACACATCTTTCGTCCCAGACTGCCGAATCATGTCCATATTGAACAGCCGGAGTCCCTGAAATAAATCATTGCTTCAGCAGCTAACCACAAGGAAGCCTGAGTCTCAAAACATGACAGACAGCCTTGTTGTTTTTACCAGTCGACGGCTGATTTCTCGAGCAACCATCTCCAGCAAAGGGCGAGCAGGGAGTTCTGACATCACCAACCGATTACTGAAACTGATGATGAAACATAAGGAAGGGAGGAGAAATTTTTTTCTAGCTCACCCACCGGTAACGCAAGGATCCAGATCAGAATAATCGGCAGCAGATGCTTCAGCACGAGAAATTCTAGGAAACCGGAACACGCCAGATATTTTTGATATGTCGGATTTGGTGACGTTCGGCAGAGAAGAACGTTTCACGACTCTGGTTGTTTCGCCAACAATGAAGACTTTAAAGAGGATGCCACCTGGATAGTGGATATAGATAGAGCAGAGCATTCTTAGTTTGCAAACCAAACAGAAAGAACCATTGATAAATATAGCATACATACCATGATTTACAAATTCTTGTAGAACCATTGGAGCTTCCAGTTCCAATAGTGAAACATGATCATATGCAAGAAAGAGTTCATGTGACTTTGAACTTCCATCAACAACAAGGGGTTTAGCAACTGGATGGAGGCCACACAACAAAAAGGTGAGAGAGCAAGTTCAAGAATCGAATGAAAACAAGTAAATCGGATTACCTAAGGGATATCGCAATCCTGCTTTCTTGACTTCGTCCGGCACTGAACTTAAATATTCTGAAATCACCAACTGCCTTGGGATACAAATTTTGCCTGAAATAAATTCCAGCAACTTCCAGATTAAACAGCAAACTTCTGAAACTAATGTTCCAGTTCTTAGGAAATGGAAGCATGAGACAACATTGTTCAAAAAAAAAAAAAGTGCAGCTTGAAAAATACCATAAGACTCCGGCAATTTCAAATCTCCAACCACCTCAAGCATTGATTGACGATTATACAAGTGCCGAATAGCATCAGGGGGGTCAACGACGATTGCCTCTGGATGTATATTGCGATATTCCTTTTAAAATTAAAGGTAGAATGAGATCGAAGGTGCATAAAATATTTGCTTCCCCTGATGAAATTTTGGTCTTATACGTTTCACAGTTGAAAGCGCAAACCTGAATAGCCTGCGACCATTCTGCCGTTGCTAACTGCAGAAGAAGATGAACTCTAATCAATGCATATATGTTATACAATTCGGTCACTTGACAAAAGATATCATCGTGCATAAATGCTCATAATCTGATCAATGACCATGAATTTATACGATCGATCACATGAATCTAGAGTAGAGCATTGCAAAAATTGACTGTGATAAAACAGCTCAAACCTTATGCAAAATGATGTCAATTTGCCCTTGCTCCGATATAGGTATCTTCGGATCGATCGGAACGAAGTCTATGCCCTTGATTCTGCAAACAAATATGAGATGAAAAGAACAATTACCTTAATAGTACATTAGCAAACAAATATGAGATGGTGACAACCTGAAGAAGAGTCATACATAATTAATAGTGAAACACCTTAAAACACAAAAAAATAATGACGTATTCAGACAGACCATATCTGCCAGCAATGAAATATCCTTGGTATATGGATGACTTTGAAGGGAATAAAAAATATATTGATGTAACCCTCCGGAGCAGATATTATGGAATATTCCCCACAAATTCTGAATCGAGAAACGTGGTTGAATAAGCCAAACCGATAGATACAGAAATGGCCCACAGTGTTACTTCACAAATGGCTGATATTTTCACCAGCCCTCATATGTTACACAGTACACAGACGCATCAGCAAAAGCAGAAAAGTATAAACAGTAGGGCTACGAAATCAGAAAATTAGCAAAACGCCGGCCAAATTGATGATCAAGGCATGAAAATAAAAAGGTGAAATGCCTCATAAAGTACCTGGCTAAGCGAATGAAATTCGGCTGCAAGAAACTCTTCTTCTTCTTGGAAGTGAGCACATAGCCCACTACAATAATCCTCTCCGTCTCCGACGAAGCGGAAACATCAGAGTCCTCAGTCTTCTCCTCCGTTTCATCATCGTCGACGCACAAATGTGAAAACAACCCCTTCAGTTTCATCGCCTTGGCACCGAGAATTAAAAAAAAATTCTACAAACTCTAAGTTTACACGGGAGCCGGCCGTAATCCGTATTAAAATCAAGCAAACAAAAAAAGAAAAAAATCAATCGCATAAACCGAAAAGATTCTTCAGATTCCCCTCGTTCCTTGTCGTCTTCAACCTTTCACACGACGATTCCGCGATCAAAAGACGAGGGAGGCGGTGGTGCATGTATTTATTTATATTTTGTGGGCACGACACACACATGCCTCACTCACATGAGGGAGGAAGTTGTTTCCTTTTGTCTTTTTCAACCTCATTTTTAATTCCAAATATATATATATAATTTTTCTTTTCAAAAATAAAATATATATGAATAATTCAACATCCACCATTCAACCAGTAAGTAGGTCTGAATGGGGAGAGTTAAAAAGCAGGCTGCGTATGGTTGTTCCATGATTTGGGATCATCGTCGTCGTCGTCTGCTCTGTAACCGCGGCTTTGATGTAGGTAAGAAATACCAGTCCATATGCCACGAATAAGCAATATCGCCGTGAATACCACGCTGCCCATTGCGCAAATCACCTGAAAACCTTCCACAAGGATCAGGATCAAGACAGACCACAAATTGCATGTATCAATGTGTCTTACTTACCTCAAGAAAAGCCTTCACAATCCATAGGAACGCCAAAATGATGGTTCCATTGACAGCAAAACCCACCTGCAATCAGAATGGAAGGAAGGAAGGAATTAGGGGCACATTCACGGACGGCAGTCGGCAGAGAATCAAAGCTTGTTTGTATGCCTACCAGTCTACCGGAAATGGGGACGGGGAGAACAGATTTCACGGCCTTGCGGGCTCTTCTCGACAAGTTTCGATACACATTCTCCACGAATCTAATCAGTAGATCCAAACTTCTAACCTCTTCTTCATCATCATCATCATCCTCCTCTTCCTCATCAATGAAGTCGCTCATTATCATGCCTCCTCCTCGACCGTTCCGACGAGCTTCCACCACTAAATTCCGACCATTCTACAAAAGTTTCACATCATCCATCCGTCAATTTTAAAACAAAAACTGGAGACTTATCAGACCTCGAGATAAGCAAGACGGCCGGAGCCACCAAAGAGCCGCCGCCCCCTAATCGATGCAGCAGCCATCGGCAGATAAAAATTAACAGAGGAATTCTCATAGTGATCGGGGAACGCCTGAAGAAAAAGAGACACGGTGGTCGTCGCCATGTTGGAGACGAACCGTCGCCGCTGCTCTCGGCAATTTCCCTTCCCGTTTCTGGGGTTTTCTCTTCTCAAGTTAAATAATTAGAAAGTACCACAGGGGCTGATTTGTCATTTAAACAAAATATTTTCTTAGAAATAAATATACAACTGCAGTGTTAAACAAACCGACCACTATCTCCGGCGAGATTACACGCCGGAGAAAAGTTCCTTGCATGGCGGAGGAGCCTACCTCCAGATGGAGGCGGAAATAGGTCGTGATCGCCGCCGATAACTCCGGGCAAACGTGGGATCATGAAGGGATTTGGATACCTTCTCCTGGGCTGGCCGTAATACATTGCAGGCCACATCGCGGTGGTTGATGAAGTTGCAGCAGCTTTCTTACGCATATTCCAAGCAGTAACAAACGCCGTTTTCCAACTAAACTCTGGATCCTTCCTTCTGTTTGAGAATTCCTCCGTGAATTTGAGCTTCCACAAGTCATCGTTCGAACCCAGATACCGAAGCTCGGAGCAGACGCAGATCACTCTTGCTAGATCGATGCCACTGAGGAGTTCCAATATTTTTAGCTTGAGATCAGTTGGAAGGCCGATGAAGCATGGAGGAAGGCGTAAACCCGCTTCTTGGCAAAGATCGATCGACAACGGTAAGGCCAGATTGTCCTTCACGCTTCTCCAGAACTCGAACACTTGTTTCTCAGGCGAATCAGCAGAGCCAACTTCATTGAGATTTTCCATGTCGCAACAGTTTGCCCACACAATGTTGAGGCGAGGAACTAATCGATCCTCATTCAACTGAACTCTATAGATGTCCCTCTTCGCTGAACCATCATCCAACGTACCGTATATGTTGATGAAGCCTCCAATACTCTGGAACTTCAGTTTGACAGCTTTGGAGCGGACGGTATTCAGGGTGTAATACAGGGATAACTTGAAGAGGTCCACGGGCCAATCGTTTTTACGGAAGTGATGAAAGCCAGTGAGAAGAGCGTTTGAATTCTTGTCCAACTCTACGAACCCAGATTCCAACATAACAGCATGAACGGCGATGACGAGCAACTTGTGACCTCGGCCGTCGTCGTTATTCATCTCCTCCGTCAATACTTTGCGCAAGAAACCCGGCACCGAGAATGACCGATCGATAATCGCCGCGGACAGCGATTCTGAATCACCGACGATTTCCATGTCCGCTACTACAGCTTCCCCTCCATGGTTTTCGTTATCATCATCCACGGTGGTTACAGGCTTCTCAGATGATTGAGCAACGTTGGACTCCATCAGGATAGGGGAATTCGAATCGAAACCCGCCAATTCAAGGGAGAAGAAAATGAGATCACCGGAGGCAACGCCTAGGGATTGCAGCGACTCTTGGCCTTCCGATTGGAGCTCATCTTTCCGATTCAGCGAGAGGTGAATTGAATCCGGGGAAGGCGAATTGGGCAGCATCTGGGCGAGAATACGCTTGAGGTGTGGCAGAGAGCATGAATTTGGGGCATCCAATTTTAGGGTTTCCCTCGAACCCACCACATTTCTCAGTCTCAGCCTCATCGCTTCTCTTCTGTCTGTTTGCTACACATAACGATCGATGGCTATATATAAAATTGTACTTATAACGGCGTTAAAACTAACGTCGTTGCCTATCGTCATCAACATCCCTGTCCCTGGGCGATCCATAGATGAAACAGTTGGAGGGTTACAACGGCTTTACAAAAAAATCCATCCATCAAGTATTTATTAATTTGACTCCTTCCTCCATCTTCATCCGCAGAAGAAGAAAAAAAAAAAAAATGGTGAAGAAGACCTCTGCTGCCGTCTGCACGATATTACTCGTCCTCTTGTTCATCGCTGCTTTTGCTCCACGGGGAGGAAGGGGAGGAGAAGAGGATAAAGTGGAGGGAGATGATGAATGCGTTGGGGTGTCTGAAAACGAGTGCCACATGGGGAGAGCAACGCTCGAAGCTCACCTTGATTACATCTACACACAGAAAAAACAACACCACCCTTGAATGAATTTTCACGTGATTGGCTTATAAATAAATGTTAAAATTCATACCACCGCCGCCGCCTGTAAATTGTAATAATGAGGAAGAGCTACTGGTTGCTGAAGACGGAGCCGGGAGATTGGTCGTGGGAGGACCAGGCCGCCAACGGCGGAGTCTCCAAGTGGGACGGGGTCAGGAACAAGCAAGCGCAGAGGAACATGAAGGCGATGAAATCGGGGGATTTATGCTTCTTTTACCACTCGGGTGCCAAGTTCCGCCGCGTGGTAGGGGTGGTCCAGGTGGTGCGGGAGTGGTACGAGGAAAGCGGCGGCGGCGGTGCGGTCGATGTGAAGGCCGTGGGGGAGATGAAGGCGGCGGTGGATTTGGCGGAGATGAAAAAGGAAATCGGAGGAACCGCGTTTTCGCTCTTCAAACAGCCTCGATTGTCGGTTGTGCCCGTCGATGGAGAGATTTGGGACAGAATATGTGAAATGGGCGGCGGCTACGGCGGCGATTAGGTTTTCACTTTTCACGACGACGACGTTGTTTTTGACCCGTCCGGCGAGTTGACCCGGTTTTAATAGTACGGTTAAAATACATATATATATGTTATGTAGTGTTAAAATAAATATCCATCCGCATACTGGTTGTGGTCGGATCGACCCCCAATTGACAGAGTGAAATCGGAGCGATTGATAAGGTCAGAGCTGCTTCTTGCCTGGACGATCGGCGGCTTTGAGAGTCTTATCGATGAGTTGGCGCGCCTTGCGACTGCGGATCTCGACCTTGACGCTGGCGCTCTTGTCCATCTTGACGTACGGCTTCTTCGATTTCTTCAGCGATCGCACCTTGGATTTTATCGATTCAACCAGACTCCCCAGGTGATTCGCCATCAATAAATAATAAATAGATAAGCGATTTCTCCTCCGATCACAGTCAGCGGTGTCGATTCTTCTCCGATGAGCGGAAAGGACGTACGGAATGTGTGAGTTGCGTTGTGAGCCTAGCCGTCCTTCCTTTTATACCGCTTCCTTCCTCTTATATTCAAAATGATGCGTGGATGAGACTGAACCATTATTACAAATACAACTACATTCATTTATTAAATTTAGTATATCAAAAAAATGAAATAAAGACAGTCAGTCCTATTACATTAATTATTCTACATATACAAAATACACAGTTTCACACTAATGTTGTAGTAGTAGTTTGAGTTTCGTGTGTACGTGTACGTGCCTAATTCAATGCCGTACCGATGATGGTAATTCAATGTCCATGATTGAATAATAATTATCAGACGACTGACTAGATAACCAACCACCGACGAGTATTCATTCATGCACACATTTTAAAAATCGCAATTTCCAAAAAATTATTAAGTACACTAACTAGTTGGCACATCCACATCGCATCGCATGCGAGATCTGACTTCTATAAAAATGCGGTCAATTAACGGAACCTTGAAAGACAAAAAAAAGTCAACGCCCCATCCTAAATGAAAAAAAATAAAAAATCATATAATATCGTCCGGCGGAATCTATCGTTGACTTTTAGATCACGGCCATTTACTGCAGAGATTTCGTGTCTAATATTAACCCTAAACAATAAAATTCGCAAAACACGAAATTCGGGTACTGACCTGAAAGAGCAGTTAGAGTTCAAGCGATCGCATCCATGGAATCAGACCACAACATGAGAGCCGAAAGAAGAGTAATGGCAGCAGTTTCAACGCGCAGGCGATGAGGGCCGAGACTACAGGGAATCGCTCCACCCTCAACTACACGCTTCAACTCTTCCTCACTCAAATCTGTGTGCACATATAACACTCAATTTACGAACTCACATCTTTTACTTCATATGGCTTACCGCCTTCTGGTCCGATGATGATGACTCCATGTTTATCATGCTTGAGGGAGCTCAAAGTATGAAACAATGGGGCAGCCTCCGCAACACCCACGAAAGATAATCTCGACTCACCAACCTACATCATCTAAAATGGAGTAAGAACGAGACGAAACTGTTGTTTAAAAACGGACAGTTTTCTTTTACAACTGAGAGGAGCTTTGTAATTCCAATAGGCGGCTTCAATGCCATTTCGTGCAGTCGTTGGCCTGCAAAGAAACTGAAGTTCGATAGCACCGAGCCGAAATTGAAATCAAAGGGGCTTGCATTTTTTTTTATTTTTTGTTCTTACATTGCTTTGCTGAGGCCAAAACGACTCGCTGCAGTCTCTCAATTCGATTCTCGCCTATTTTATGAGAGCGTTCTGTCAATAATGGCGTCAAACTGGATGCTCCGAGCTCCTAAAATAATGGGCAAAAAGGAGGTTGAAGATGGCATGAGGGCGTTTTCAAATGCAATGCCATCACCAATAACTGAACAAATCAAACATACAGTACATTTCTCCACCAGCCAATCTGCTCGCCCTCCCTTCAGGGAACCTGTCGTGAAATCAGAGTGTACACTATGAAGTCACTAGGTGGAGTCCCGACTCCATTTATCAAATCAAAAGCATGTAGAGGAAGCCATATCTTATAATAAATTGCCCTTAAAACGAGGGTGAAGTTTTCCAGGAAGACTCACCGAATGCAGCAAAAACATGGCACTGGATTGAGTGTGGAGAAACGGATTTCAGATTCTCCAGAGCTTCAAAATCTACACCCGCATGATCAATATTATCTATGCGTCCTTCAACCAAATCTCCTTTCCCATTGAACAGCTCTACCCTTTTCAATTTCAAAATAAAGCGAGCGAATCAGTTTCAGAAGAAATGAGAATGGTAGAAAGTTTGTATACCTATCGTTGATTCGAAGCCTGAGGACTTTAATCATGTGCCAGAATTCATCTCCATTGACGCGAACGATACCACCCTGTAAAAAAGCTCAAGGCCCGCATCTTAGAATAGGGAGGCAATTGAGTGAGATCTTTAGATGAAGGAGGAGGAGTATTATTACCTTGGATGAAGGTAGGGTTTGGGAGAAGAATCGAGGAACCCCTCCACGCGATTGTCTGTAGTGGTCATTAGAAGACGACGATGAAAATGACCGTACCTTCGAGTTAAACGAAGAGAGAGTTAGTGTTGTTCCGATTAGCCTGGAGCTAGAAAGCAGAGTTATCATCGGCCGAATTCCGGCGCAGGGAGAGAGTCTCAGAGAAGCCGCGGATTCCTTCGCCGTTGCCGTGTTGAGAATAGGGATTGATGATGATTTGATAAGAATTCTCATAATTACATTCGGCCCATAAGAATTTGCAACGGCCCATAAGAATTTGCCGAACCCAATCCACCCCCGCGTCGCCGATGTAACTGATTCCGTCGTACCCAATTCTCCTTTCCAGCAGGCACAACTGAAAATATCGGTCCTTTTTTCATTTCTATTTTCCAGCAGCCCCGTCGTACCATTGCTGCCTACCTGAATGGTAGAAATCCCGTAATTTCTGGTATCAAATTGGGTTGCAGCCCGATGCTGGGCTCAAATTGCATTCACTTCCGACATCCGCCTCCTCGTCTCTCTACTTGGAATTCAGGATTACGGCCTCCCAAATCGAAAGTTTCAACTGTTGTGAGCGGCCCTGCTGGTGGGCTGGGAACAAAAATCGTAGTGTTCTCGAAGAAGGTAATATAATATATATTTTTGTGGGTTATATTTCTTTGCTGCTGGTGGGTTGCAAGCTGTTGTTTTTTGTGCGATACAGAAGTGGAAAGTCGCGTGTTTCCAGCAAGACGAGTTTCTTCCCCTCGATGGCCCTACTACTAATGAGGCTGCTGATGAGGTTCTAGTTGATTCGCAGAAGATAAAAGAAACTAATCAAAAGAGACGAAATTCTCCTCTTTCACGTCTCAAAAGGGTAACAGAAACTGCTAATGAGGCAAGGCTTTGTTTGCACAAGAAATGATAAAACATTAGAATTTTATGCAGGCCTTGTTCAGAGTCGTTGGCAAACCTTGGACTGTGCCATGGAGTGCTCAGACCATTGCTCAGGTAATAAAACAAAACAGCCTCCTTCCTCTTTTGTTGTTTCTCGAGTGAGTATGAGATTGGGAGGAGGATCTTTTTTCAGGTAGTGATCTTGTGGATTGCATCATTCTGGTTTGTTGGTTCGTGGATGATCCCAATAGGAGCCCACATGGTCGGTTTCAGCAAGGAGTCGCTTTCTTTCCGAGGACAGGCTCTGTTCAGTCTCCTGACGGATGTAGCGGAAGGTATCGCCGGAATTCTAATCCTGCATCGCTGCCTGTCTCGTTTCCGGCCCCTGCCCCCCGATTGGTTCAAGTTGACATTGAGAGGGAAGTGGGCGATTGATGTTTTTGTGGGATGCTCCATGTTTCCGTTGGTGAACCGTCTGTCCCAATTCAACATGGATCTGCTTCCCATCCTGCCTTCGACTCCGGTGACCCTATCGAGCGTGGAGCATTCGATCATGGCTCGTGATCCGGTGGCGATGGGTCTGTACGCGCTGGTGCTGGTGGTGTGCGCTCCGGTGTGGGAGGAAGTGGTTTTTCGTGGGTTCCTGTTGCCGTCCCTGACGAAGTACATGCCGGTGGGATTGTCGATCGTGGTGAGCTCGGTTGCGTTCGCATTGGCTCATCTGAACGTTCAGAGGATGCTGCCGTTGATATTTCTGGGAATGGTGATGGGGGTGACTTATGCGAGGTCCAGGAATCTGGTGCCCTGCATGCTGCTGCACAGTTTGTGGAATGGCTTTGTGTTTTTGGATCTGATGAAATGAAATGAAAATGTGTCAGTCAGTCATGTGTGTTTTTATTATTATTATTAGACATTTTTAGTGTTGTATTCATGCGGTCAGGTCAAGTCAAATCGCGGTGTTGTAAATGTAAATGATAGAGAATACTGTTCCGAGTTCCGTGAACATGACGATCTCCTCCTCCGCAATTCTTCTGATTCTTCTGATTCCGATCGTCGCCTGGTCTTCTTCGATCGTCGAAAATCTGCCTGGCTTTTCCGGCGCCTTGCCTTTCAAGCTCGAGACAGGGTAGGGTATAAACAGTTTTGTTTATTATTATTATTATTATTATTTTCTTCTTCCGATGTAGTAAGTTACTGCGTGTTTGATGAATAGGTATGTGGGCGTGGGGGAGAATGAGTTGTTCTACTATTTCATTGAATCTGAACGTGACCCGGTTACTGACCCGCTTATCATCTGGATCACCGGCGGACCCGGTTGCTCCGCCTTATCCGGCCTAGTTTACGAAATCGGTCCGATGACATTCAACGGCAGCTCGCCTGTGCTCAAACTGAACCCATATTCATGGACCAAGGTTGTTGTAACTTACTAAACCCCCACAAAAATACAAATTACAAAATCAAACTGGGTCGTAATTCTTCTTCAGATGATATTGGAATATGTTATGCTTTTTTTTTGTTTTGGAGGCTGCGAGTATCGTCTTCGTGGATTCTCCGGTGGGAACTGGATTCTCCTACTCCACCACCCCTCAGGGGTATCAAACCTCCGATACCCAAACTGCTCAAGACAATTACTCATTCCTCAAAAAGGTGGCGCTTATTTTTATTTATTTATTTATGTAATCTATGCTGTGGCCTGTGGGGTCCCTCCTCTCATTCATTGATTGATGGTTGCAGTGGTTGCTAAGCCACCCTGAGTTCATGACCAATCCCTTATTCATTGCTGGAGACTCATACGGAGGCAAAATGGCCATACTCTTAGCTCTTCTCGTTGCACAAGGCATTGAAGCTGGAGTGGAGCCCAGGTTGTTGCTTCAGGTAGGTGGTAACAGTAACATATCATCATATCATATGCAGATATATATATGCCTTCCACCTTTGAATTTTGAAGGTGGGAAATTATCTGTGTGGTGTCAGGGCTATTTGATTGGGAATACAGTAACCGAGACGGCCAAGGACTACAATCAAAGACTCCCTTACGCACACAGATTGGGTCTCTTATCAGACGACTATTATGCGGTGACTATTATGCGTTTTCTAGTAACAAAAAGAAGTTCGTTCATCGGCTGACAAAATGATGTCGATTTTTTCAGCTGGCTAAGCGGCATTGCAACGGTGAGTATGTCAATCCTGATCCCGGCAATATGCTGTGCAACAACGCTCTTCACCTTTTCCAAATGGTAATTTTGGAAAATAAAACTACTACTTTTTATCGGCCTCTTTCATTTCATATAATTTTGTATATATTTCATAATATATAGTGCCTGAAAGATGTGGATTACGCACACATTTTGGAGCCAAAATGCATTTCATCATCAGGCACGGTGGGGGGGCTTATCCGCCTCATCCCGAATCAAAACGACGAACCTGAGTGTCGTGTAACCTGTTTTCTCGAACATCCCCTTTCTTTCTTTGGTGTGCAAAAACTGACTTTGTGGTACAGGAGGGTACATACGTGAGTTCTGCTATTTGGGCAAACGATGAAACAGTGAGGGACTCACTCCATGTCAGAAAGGTAACACCCACCACCTAAAAAAATAAAACACCAACTGGATGATGATTAGTCCATTTCTTCAACAACAACCAGGGAACGATATCCGAATGGGTGCGATGCAACGACAGCGTATCGTATGCTTACGATGTCCAAACCGTCTTCCACCATTACCGAGTTCTGATCGAGAAGGGATACGATGGGTTGCTATACAGGTAAGGTAAAGTAGAGTAAATGACCATGACGACACTTCACTCTGTCACTCTATACAGTGGTGATCACGATATGGTGATTCCGTATCTGGCAACACTGGAAACGGTGAGAGAATTGAACTTGACGCTACACGAAGCGTGGAGGCCGTGGAGAGTGAATAAGCAAATTGCGGGCTACACGCAGAGCTACAAACACAACGGAGCATACGTCGTTTTTGCTACTGTCAAGGTTTCATATGAAATTTCAATGCATTCTTGGAGATGATTGTATTGTAGCATATATGAAACGTTACTTACTTGCAGGGCGGTGGCCACACGGCTCCGGAGTACAGGCCTAGAGAGTGCTTGGAGATGATGAAACGATACACGTCTAAACTGCCTCTCTAAACTTGCCTGCCAGGCGCCAGCCCACCTGATAAATAAATAATGAGATTCTCATTTTGTGAAAACAGCAGAAGAAATGTACTTACTACTTACATGCAGAATTTAATAATAATGTCATTCATGGTTGTTCTTCTTCCGCTCTTCTTCCTCTGCTCTCAACCAATCCGCCTGAAAGAATCCAAAAAAACAAGAAATGATGAACACACATTTGACGTGTAAGGATGAGGTAAGAATAAGCTTGCCTTGTCTCTTTCGAGTCGAGAAACATGGGGGCGCATTGAGTTTCCCAAGCTCAAGCCTCCCCATGCTGCTTGTAGTAACTCCTTCTCCCTTGTTTCTCTGCGAGAAACAAAATGTTTTCTGCTGCTGCCATCATCATCACCAGCATTCTTTTCCACCTCAAGCTTCGACTTTCGTTTTACCAGAATTTGATCCAAGCCGGGTCCCTCCTCAGTGTTGTTTTCTCTTTTTCCTTTCTTCTTCGGTTCGAACAGTGCGTTTGCATTGAAGTCTTGTTTCTCCCTTTCCAGCCTCGAGATATGCTTCACTAGAACTTTGTCCAGACTTTCGTAGGATGATGATGATGACTCTTCTTTACTTTTTTCAACTCCTCTCATGGGTTTTTCTTTTGGATGATCCACAGAATCGACTTCTTCCAAGGAGTCATTGTTGTCCCTTCTCCTCTTGGCTTCTAGAATCTCCCTTTCGAGCCTCGTTACGTGTTTCACCAAAAATTTATCCAAACTTGGAAGATCTGAAGAAGCTTCCGCTGCGGTGATCCATCTCTTGTTCTTCTGTACTTCTTCTTCTTTAAGCTCTGGAGAATGTCGTTTAGCTTGCGAAACTCCGAAATCGGAAACCGTTGTTGCGACATTTTCTACAACTAGTTCAATCCTTGGACTTTTATTTCCACCAAATCGAATATTGTCATCATCAAGCCTCCTCTTATTTCCAATCCCAGCTTCATTTTCTCTACCATTCTTCGCCTCCAGTACTTCCCTTTCAAGCCTCGTCAAGCGCTTCACTAGGAATTTATCCAGACTGGGGAGTTCAGCTTCAGTTGTGTTTGTTTGTCTAGTAGCATTTTTCCTAGCCATCTTTCCTCCTAAAGGCATCATCATCACATCACCATTTTGTTCTTGCTTATCATCATCATCAGTTCCCATTCCTGAGAGAGCAGCATTTAGACCACTTGTAGCTACTATAGTTGCGAGCGAAGCAAGTTCCTCTTCCTTAAGCCCACAGAGCCTATCGAGCATCATATCGATAATACTGTCCATATCAAACTTACTCGACGACTCAAGCTTCCTCTTTGGCTTCTTCTCCTCATCTGGTCCAGCATCGGAAACGAATTCTGCAGTGGGATCCGAAAACAGACAGTTTTCGTCTGTATCAGGATTCTCACTTATTTTCCTCAACAGCTCCTTGAACTCATCTTTGCTGATTGATGGGCAACTAGCCAGCTTAATGAAAGCAGCTTTCACTGCAGCTGCTACTTGCTTGTCTACCTCGAATCCAGTCTCGAAAGTGGCTGAAACGGTTGTTTCGACTTTGCAATGGTTTCGTGCAGAGTCCAGCGGTATGTCATTCATGATAACACCAGCCTCTCTTGCAACCTCAAGCGCTTCAGCAGCATCAGCTTCTGCCTTTAGTAGATTGGCTTCAGCTTCTTTAGTTTCAATCCTTTCCAGAATGAATACCAATCAATCAGTCTTGGATGGATATACAGTATAATAAAGCACATATTCAATCCAAGTGAAACTAAACTAAACTACCTGGCAGCATTAAGTATCCGACACCAGGAAGCTTCCACCATAGCAGCTTTTCGACATTCCACAGCTTTATTTGCTGCTTCTTTGATGGCGATCTTTTCTCTGAGCACTCTTGAGTAATGCGGATTTGAATCGCCAAGAGCTTCATCGAGAGTTGAGCACATGCCATTCACTTCCTGTACAAAAAACAAATCAGCGTCTAACACAAGTTATCTCTATACAGCACAGATACGAGACCGTACCTGAAGCATTTTTATCTTCCTCTTCAAATAAGGCTCCATTTTTTTCCTTGGAAACCAATTGATGGGGGATGTTTTTCGATAAGGTGGCTTACAGATTTGTGATGTGAGTTTGTTCAAAGCCGTCAAGCTAGATCGGAGTGCATCCTTAGCTCTGTCGTTCTGTCAATATCGGAAGAATCACACACAATATGAGAACCCTAAAACAACGGTGGAACAGCACCAATGGTGATTCAGGAACATTTGATACAATAACCTATCGGAATTTAGAATAGATCGCAAACTAAATCGATAAGTACTCATCCAAATTCCTCAGAGACAATTCACCGAACAAATTTAAAAGCGTGTATATAAAAAAAAAAAAAAATCATCAGATCGAGCGCCTATTTGAAGAAATCAATTCCGGAAATCATGAAACGGAGAAAGTATTCATCACCTTCCCGAACTTATTAGCAGAAGAAGAACACTCCTTGGGGCTATTCTCCTTCCCCGCGGCAGCTTCCCTCTTAGGATTCTCGACGCATCCCATATCCATACAACCAAGATCCATTGCCTTTCCCCCCCAAGATATCGTTTCTGCAGAGTGAACGAACTCAAGAAAAAAAAAAAAAAAAAATTTTTATTCTCTCTTCTTCTTCTTTTTTTT
>KE527216.1:0-10061 GCA_000441915.1 Genlisea aurea | reverse complement strand
AAAAAAAAAAAAAAAAAAGAAGCGGGAAGTCGAAGATCGACGGACCTGTCGCCGCAGACGATCGGAAGCAGCCGAAGGAGGAACTGCAGCCGCAGCGACATGGAGGCTCGGAGAGCCGCAGTGGAGGTCGGGACGGAATCCGGCAGCCTCGAGACGACGGGACTGCTGCCGCTGCTACTTTTCCCGCCTTTCCGACTTCCGCTTCTGCCGGGAGGATAGGCGACGGCCGGAGGATTCGCGGTGATGCCGTTGATGTGATGCTCGATGTTGGTCATCTGTTTGATCATCTCGCTGGCGAAGTTGTTCCGCATTTCGTCGGATCCCCGATCCAGACACGGAAGGATGAGCTCGACGAGAGCTCCCTCGATCGTATAGTACGAGTGGTTCGCTTCGCCGTTTCCGGACGCCTCGTCGACGACTTCTCCCTCTTCGAGAACGGAGGCGGCTTCGGATTTCCTTTTCTCGCCGCCGCGACACCACCCCCACGGCTTCCAGTATCGGGGCTTCGAAGGCGGCTCTTTCAGCTCCGAGGCGATGTTCAGAATCTTCTGCCGGATCGATTTCTTCCCGTAGAGAACCTCCGGGCCACGGAGCAGCCATATCGCCTGCAGCAGCATCGAGTCCTGGAGCGATTTACCGAGCCAGTGCACGGCCTGCGAGAAGAGGGGGGCGGCGTCGGGCCTCGACAGCAGCCGGGAGAGTACGATCTGCACGAAGTTGCTCTCGTTTTCCGAGGCGTTGCTCTGAGGGGCGACGACGGACCTCACGGCGTCGGAGAACGACATGTCGCTCTCGACGATCCTCTCGTTGATCGCCTGCTCGTTCAGCAGGAGCCGGATTTCGACCCACTGCCAGTGAAACTTCGCCGGCTGCAGAGCGTCCAGCACGTTCACGAGCTTCCCCGTGAGCTTCCGAACATTTTCTCCGCACTGTTTCTTCGGCTCCCCGTCCGGCTTGACGACGGGGAGCGAAATCCCGCAATCCAGGAGGGCGTCGAGGAAAACCCGAGAACGGAGAGGGACCAATGCCGCCACCTTCAAGTTCATATCCGAACTGCCTGACTCGAGAAGAGACACGAATTCGCTGTCGAGCGTATCCGAAGCAACGAGATCGTACAATCCGTGGCAGTCCCGGAAACAGATCTCCCGAAACGGCCTGTGCCTCACGGCATCGCTGACGGCAACTGCGACCGACTTATGAAAACGAGACAGGTCCTCACGTGATCCGACGACGAGCACATCGAGAATCGACTTCCACGTAATAAATGCGAATGCACAATAGGCCGGTTGGAATATCGACTTCAACGGCAGCGACCTCTGCATTCGAGACAGGGACGCAATCGAGGCTTCGCCTAACAGCTCCGCGATGAATCCGTCGCAAACCGTCCTACAGTTCCCGACGAGCACTCGAAACCAGTTCAGCGAAACTTCGAGAGCATTGTCAACTTTCGAAACTCCCATCGAACGTGCATTTCCGTTCGCATTGGATTTCGAGCCCCTTATGAACTGAACCGGATCGAGCCCATCCTTCAATCTGAAGAGAGAAATCATTCTGTCGAGGCTGGCGACGCCTTGGAGGATGCATCCGATGACGAGAGCCGAAACGGAAGCGAAGATCCTCGAACTCCTCGAATGGAGGAGATTCTTATTCGAATGACTCTCGTTCAGCGGATTCGCATTACCAGCATCGTGAAACTGACTCCGAGGCACCTTAACGGAGGATAACGCCTGCAAAAGAGTCGAGGAAGCTTCGGTCGCCAAACCAACTTCGAATACACGGCCCTGTCGTTCTCCGAGGGCGTCCTTCAGTATACATAAGCAAGCGATATGGATCCGTAAAACGAGGCAAGCGCATTGCAACGATCCGGAGTCGGGAATTCTGGAGATAAAGAGACTGAGGTTGTTGATGATAGCAGCAATGGCAGAGGATACCAATGAAGGGTCTCCTTCCTGAGCAGCACCACCAGTATTCCTCATACACTCCATCAATCCGGAAATTATCTGTCGAGCAACGTCGTTCCATTTCTCGGTGCCGGATTCGGATCCGAAAGCCTTTCGATCTTTGCTGAAGAACGACTGGAAGACTTCGTCCACGTGCCTGTGCACGATTTCTTTCATGCTCATACCGACTCTGGAAGCTCGGACGCTGTTTATTTTCTGTCGAAAGTAATCGTCGAGATCCTCGACTCCGTTTGGAACTCCGAGGCTGAATCCATAGTCCCCTTCAAACGATCGACCGGTTTCGATTTCGGAGACGAGCCTCTTGTCACATGTGGATTTAAACGTTTTTTCCCAGTCGACGACGCTCGCTGCAGTGCTGTACTTTTTTAGAAAATATCGAGCGCAGGCTAACGTTGCTGAACCAGAAATCCGACCCTTTGCTGATAACAATACACCGATACGTTGCATCATAGCGGATAGCATTTCGGGAATAAGATCAGCTGCAACGATTATATTTTCATAGCTGAAGAAAAAAGAGTCGAAGAAAATGTGAGAAACCATAACGACAAGAAGAACGATCATTCCGAAATCCAAACATATCCTGATAAATTAATCCACAGAATTCAGTTTTTTTTTTTTTTCGAGAAAACCGATAAGAAATTATTCCCATTAGGAAAGAACGATGAAACGTCTAAAACCTGGTTCTTGAAATCACGATTTCGAGAACACGAAAAATAGAAATACATTTCAGGAATAAGATCGGCGGCTGCTACGATTATATTTTCATAACTGAAGAGAATACGAGTTGACAGTACGAGAAACCATTGAGACAAAAAACGAAACACGGGAAGAACGATCAATGCAAAATCCAAACATAACCTCATATTATCCACAGAATTCAATTTTATTCGGCAACCGATAAGAAATTAATCGCATTCGGAAAGAGAGGCGAAAGATCTAAAACCTGGTTCTTCAAATCACGATTTCAAGAGCACGAAAAGAATTAAAATGCAGAAATCACAGGGCAAAACATAAAAAAATAAAAAACCAAACCTGCGGATTGATGATAAAAGAAATGCCTCTCCTACATCGAATGTATAATGATCGGTCGTTCTCGAAAGCATGGCACTGCCAGGAACTTTCGGCAACAGCCAAAAAAGAAACCTCGAGGCCAAAACACACTCGTTGCAGACATCCATCATATACAGAATCGACGATAATTCATCATCACCAAGCCTCCAGTGCCTAGAGCTCAGATCATCAGCACTAGGGGCAGACCTACTGATTTTCGTTGTACCCTTTTCCGACTCTTCAATTAACTGCTTGGTAACAGATACCAACCACACCATCAATTTTCTCTTATCGGAGAATTGCATCTTTTTCAGAAGCCTTACAATCGAAACAATATCTCCAACGGGATTTTTCGACCGCCCATCTACCAATTTGTTAATTTCATCGGAACTAGACCTGTCATGCTCACAATCGATTCTACCCCCACAGGCATGGCTTGTTGATGCTCCTTGACTGCCCTCAATCCGGGCAGCAGCTAACTGAGCAAGGCTTTGTGTTTTACGGCCAGATTTCTGTCGACTTCTTGGCATCTGTTTCAAAGGCTTAGGAGGGGTTTCGACTTTATTAAATGAATCAGTGTATTTCATCTCCTTTTTCACCCACCAAATCTCCTCTTCTATGGGATTCAATCTGTGTTCTTCACTAATTTTTTGCCTCTTAATTTTCCTGCATTCTTCGAATGCCGATACATCTTCATCGCAGCTTACTCTGTTATGAGCTCCACCAGGCCTCTTAGAGAATCCAAATGATTCATCAACTCCATTCTCTATTGCAGATGACAAATTAGGAGGAAACTGTAACAGTAATGAAACCGAAGCTTTTATAACCTCTATCTTTGTATCTCGATCCACATCAGCTGATGTTAAATTTGCGGCAGCCTGAAAGCCCCACTGATACTTTTGCCTCTTGGAGTTACTTCTCGTGCCAAGAGTCGATTTGCATGGCCCGATCGACCCATGAAGTACTAATCTGCGCTCATTAGAGTAAACGTTTGAAGCTTCGACCAGAGTTGATAGATCAGCAATCTGGGACCTATCAAATATCTCGTAAATATACGAAGCTGGCAACTGCTTCATGAGTCTGTAATGCCTTTTGTACTTTTCCAATTCGACTAGCGATCCATTCCCATCTATACCACTGACTATCAGCTGTCGGCCATATGCAAAGGGATTAAAAACACCTGATTTTATCAGTTCTATCACCAAAAGTTGTACACTTTTGAACCCTTCACTGTTATGCACCTCATGCTGATCAATCCAGCATACAATAGCATCATGCAAAGGGCTCGGGCTGTCGAAAAAATCCGAATTTTTTTTGAATTTTCTCTCGTGACTGGAAAAAGTGGCCGCCTTCTGTTTCAGAAGCCTTACCGCTAGAAATATCTGAGAGACATCTTTTCTTCCGGTAAACTTTAAACCACGAGACGGTTCACCACGAAAATCCCGGTACTCACAAGTTGCCCATTCACAAACGAAAAAGATGGAGCAAACTAATGAAGACGATATCTTCCCGGAATGCTTACATGATGCAAGAAGGCAGGGGCTCACTTCAGCATTCCATCGTTCAGCACAGATACCATCCCAAGAAGTTTCGAACAGCGTATTATACAAAAGCGATATCTCTCCACTCAACATAGCTTGGTCCAGCATCTGAACAGTTTTTGCCACGTTATGGCCAGGGTAATCCGGCTTCGATGCTCTTGAAAGAGTATCCACACGGGATTGAATAGAAGATACAACACTTCGAAAGGAGAACAACTCATCTTGAACCTCATGATTTCGATCTCTTAGTCCGGAAACTTCAACTTGCCCATAGTTCACCTTCCTAGTATCTTCCATCACTTTCGCTAAAAAATTACCTTCATTCGGGAGCACTGGAAAGCATTCCAAGGCAACAAAAGTATCTGGTACAGCTAATATTAAGAACCGGAACATTTCAAGAACAGCTGAGGTGGCATAAGCTCTCCGAGAGTTTTCTACAAGATCAGAACCACCAGGGGAGGGCTCACGGATAAATCGAACAGCTAGACTTACCAACTTCCGTACATAAGTCTGGGAAGAAACAACAGCTTCTACGAAACCATATATAACAGGCAACAGCAATTGTAGAACACTAAACAAGTCCTTTTCCTGCAGTCACAAAATTTTCATATTTTAGAAACAATAAGAAACAATAATCGACATTTTAGACAAAGATTCCAGATTTTGAGGCAATGTAGGAATGCCAACAGAAAATGTCGAAATTCAAGGTTTTGCAACAAGATATTTTTTTTTTACGATTAATAATAAACACCTTTAAATTTAGATTTGTAAATTTTCTTCACATGCCAAACTTGAAACTTCCTTCGAATTCAAAATCTATCTCTTCGTTTCACAATCCCATAATTATACCGAACTTTATATTTTCCACGAAATCTGCCCTTGAAATCTAAATCAAAGATCTAACCGTCTAGAAAACAAGCACAATACCTGGAGCTGATTAAGTACCCAATCAATGATGAGGGAAGGAACCACCAAGCCCTCAGAATGATGCCAATTAACAATTCTCACCACATACCACCATTTATTATATAAAGAGTGTTTATCACCATCCATCACAGATGATGATAGTGTGCCTTTTTGCTGCGCTGTACCAGAGAATGAAACTTGCGGAGACCGGTCTCGAACATGAACATTTAAGTGAGGATGATTTCTTGACAAAAACTCATCCAACAGTTGCTGAAAATACTCAATTGCATCTTTCGTCCACTGTTCAGAACACAGAACTTGGAATTTATCATGTAATGCTGATGATGAATTGAAAGAGGCTGATCGAGCCTGCAAGATAAAAGAAATCGGTGCATATGACACGATGAAAGTAGAACGTAGTATAACTTCATCTTAGCTGTAACTATTACCTGATTGAGATAGATTACTTTGATGAACCATGTAGCTCTCAGTAAAGGAACTCGATCTCGGATTAAAACTTCGAAGAGAAATTTCTTCTTATATCCATGTGGCACATGGTCGGCCAACGAACGCAGTCTTTTATGTGATTGAGACAAACCCTGTTGACGAGAATCAAATATCTAAGGAGATCAGAGTAAAAAATATCAGATTTACATATGAAAGCTGGAGAAAAACAGCTTAATCTCTTGCACTAGGTATCATCTTTCTCTCAATTCACACCATCCTTTTTCTTCGAAAACATAAATCCTCATATCCATTTCCAGTCCTAAATGATGCAATTAATTCCGTTTGGCACTCCAAATTCTTGAGTTTAATCCTTTCCAGAAATAAAGGTTCCATTTACATCCCTTTTCCAGGAATTTCTAGAAAAGAACCTCAGGAATGAATATTTAGTTCCTGGAGGATTTTATTCAGAAAATTTCATACCATTCATACGCCATGCCAAGTCAAAAAAAAAATCCCGGATATTGATGTGAATACCCTTTGATAACAAAACCAGATGTTGCTTTTTGCGAAGTCTAGAATGTATCATTCCGAATCAAAATCGCTCATTTTATAGAAAAGAAAGGCAAACCTCTATCCATTTCTTCCGAAACTCTTCTCCACATGGCTTTTGCTCAGGGAAAACTCCAGGTTTATTCAACAGTGAACCAGAGAGCGGCACTCCATATATTTGGCCAGCCTGCACGGTGAAAAAAAATATCAGATCAATGATCGAGACTGCAAATGACATGGAAAAAATATGAACTTTGAATGCACCTTCCGCTTTTGGGAACGAGACTCATTAATAGCTCTATGGCATTTCCTGATTGCCTGAAAATGATTCAATTCCAATTTACTCATAAGATCATCGACAAATAGCTAACAATCTCCCGACATTCCATACCTCTTTGCACTTGACAATGAGCGGTTTCGTGAATTGTTGAATCTGCGATAGCGGAATCTCTCGTGTTTCCTGGTTTAGTTATTAAATATTTTTACAATAACGTGAGTTGAGCCCAAAAGGTGCTGCAAAGATAAATAACACAATGATCCGGAAAAAAAAAAGTATAGACTACCTCGAATCCTTCAACAGTGTCTTTGTAACCAGATTGCACATACTCCTTGGTAAGTGTCTCCTCGGGGCAATTCGGAGTCTGTGGGTGGAAGTCAGGTGGCCCAAGCCTATAACCGAATAACAAAATCAGCAGTTTGCAGTGCAACTACCAGAAAGAGTTAAAACTCAAATGCAGCACATAGAGCAGCATTACTAGTGGTCTCCAAAAAACAGACACAGGTGACAATACACATGGAAACGAAAAACGCAAATTCATAAAAGAATAATTAGTTAACAATTGAAGAGTGTTTCAGTTACACAGAAAAATACCGGGCATTCAACTGGTCTTTATCACACTTCAACTTGTATGCGGCGAGCTGAGAAGACTGCCTGAAGTAGAAAGACGAAAAACAGAACCGGTCGGTGAAATATCACCAGCCTTATAACTCGAAAGATTTACTTCGACAGAGAAATAAAATGCTATTAGCCCAGGGCAAGGAGTCTTATATCAACACATAGTTAAGTAAATAGATGCAACAATAGAAACCAAACCTCGACCCACTATACGGGCCAGCATATAAAATAAATTTACAGAAAGAAAGAACACATAAAGTCCCAGCATATCATAAACAGCAACGAAAAAAATCTACTGCAGTAATGATAATCAAGAAAGAGTTAACAAGCGGCTTATATTATAATCCAGCGGCATTAACAACAAAGGGAAATGGAAAATAGTTCTTGCAAAAACTACAATCCAAATGATAATATAATGCCTAAATTGGAAATTTATTTTCGAAGTGCCCAATGCATAAGCTGAAATGGAAAATTCAAGGCCATCCCACATTCGAAAATTATACAGTCAGATGCGGCAACGAGCGAAAGAAGGAATCATATGAAATAAATATGCAATACACAAATCCAGATGAACTCAGCAAAAGCGCAACATAAGACAACTATAAGCAGATCAGCATATTTTTAAATGGGCACTAAATAACAACAAAGCGAAACTAATAAATTCTTTAGAGTGAAAACACACAATCGGTACCTAGAATTCAGTGAATAACTAGAAGGCAAGGTAGATGGCTCAGGTCGGGATGTGTCCCTAGATTGTAGTCCGGGATGAGCACTGTTCTTGACTGCACTATTGCAGCTGCCAGCATGAAACCTTTGCATCTCTTCGAGCAATCATCTGCATGCTGCCACCAGCATCGAGAGGCAACAAATACAATCTGGCCAATAACATTCATTCAGCTGCTGAAGTCTTGGGGAAAAAAAAAAAAAGATGACAGAATTTGATAAAATTCAAAGTTTCATGAACAATAGAAAAAAAACAATGAAACTTTAAAATGTTATATCCTGAAGATTTAAATGAACCAAACATTTGCAAGCAATAAAATCAATCGCCCCAATTAACATGAAAAGATTGAATGCATAAATGACTGCAATTTTTATTGGATTCAACAGGTCTGTGGGTCTCTAAATAAAAGCAGGCATCAGATAGCTTTTGGAGAAACAAAAAAACTCCTCAAAAGCAAAATCCTCTTTCACAGTATGCAGAAAGTGGCCTATCAAAGTGTGCAAAATCGAAATCGTTATCTTATCATGAACGGCGTAAAAATCCAGAATTCATAATCATCCAGAAGTCCTCTAATGTTTCTTTAGCAAGAAAGCCATTCCACATGTTTTATCACATAACCCTAACGAAACTTGCAAGCAATTTAGTTTCTTCCAAAAGCCAGCTTTCAATATGATCGATATATTGACAAACAAAGCGTGATCGCATCAATCATTGAGCAAAAACATCAACAGATGAAGCCAGACCCTAAAATAATTCCTCAAACACAAGAAGCTCAAAAATTTAAAACCCTATATCGCCATCTCGGATCCAAAAAGAGAAGCACCCTAACTTGCTATACGAGACAATATCCCGGAAATCAAGGAACCCATATGAAACAAAGACGCCCAAACACCTTTAAACCCACAAGATACCTGATAAAAAGGGAAATGATCGAATCCCAGGAGGTCACAACAAGTCGTAATTATGCAGCAGAAGCAGTTGAGCGTGTGTAAAACTAGGGTTCGACGGTGCCAATAAGTTAGGGTTTTTCAGAGAAAACAACAAATGAGGAAGTGCGGGCGCAATAAATCAAGGAAAAGCAGAAGCAAGATTGAGATTCGCCCAACCAAAAGAAGAAACTTCACTGTATGATTACGGATTTGAAAAGCCAAGTTGCATAGATCAAATTTCGGGATTGTCCAGGTATTTAATATTTGTTGTTTACGTCGAATCGACGTCTGCAAGCAAAATTAAGAGGAAAAATTAAAAAAAAAAAGAAGGAAACCAAAAACATAAAAAGTGGGGGGTTGAGGAGGGAGAGAGACTGTCTGTAATGCCGCTAATGAAATTTCTCCACCATTTCTCTTCCATTTCTTTCTGCGTCCGCAAACGAAGAATTTCCGAAGAACTCGCCTCTCATTGTCTTCCTTCTTCCTCTTCTTGCACACGAAATTCGATTCAGGGTTTTGACTGTCGTTACGAACATCCAAAAACCTAACCTATATAATCATTATAACCATCTTCAGATTATAAATTGTCTATACAAATTTTAAATATCATTATTTAATCTCTCAAAATATGTAATAAAAAAATTGATTTATTATAATTTATACCATTTTTCTTTTCGATTTTTGCAAAAAATATCCATTTTATTTCATAATTACAATTTTATACCCCTTATGTTTTATTTTTTGACAAAATATACTCAATTCTATTTGATGACGTCATTATCCGTTTCTTTCATAATTGCAATTTATACCCCCTATGTTTCATTTTTTTGGCAAAATATATCCAAATTGATGACATCATCAAACGGATAATGACGTCATCAATTTGGATATATTTTGCCAAAAAATGAAACATAAGAGGTATAAATTGCAACGAAAAACGTTAGTTAACGGCGTTAGGTATAAATTGCTAATTTTTGAAACAAAATTGGTATAAAATGTCATTATAAAACAGAAGGTGTATTTTTTGCAAAATTTGAAAAGATAGGGGCATAAATTGTC
>KE527212.1:0-11319 GCA_000441915.1 Genlisea aurea | reverse complement strand
TGGGTATAAATTGCTAATTTTTGAAATAAAAGAGGTATAAATTGCAATTATAAAATAAGTGGGTATTTTTGGCAAAAATCGAAAAGAAACATGATATTTTTTGCAATAAATCCATTGTATTTATGAAATATAAAATCTATATTTTATCAAAATCGAAAACATAAGGAGTTAATATCACATATTCCCAATATTTTATGCTTGATTAAAAACAATTTTGAGTTTAAATATCAAAATGGATTTTATTTTATTTTATTTCTTTAAATAGGTTATATATATATATATAGTTTTTATTTATGATTAATAAATTATATAGTTTTTATATAGTTTTTATTTATGATTATAGTTTTTATTTATTGAATTAATAATTAATAATAATATATGATAATATTATTTATTTATTTATGTATCAGCTTTCGAATAACGAAGCCTTGCCGGGTCACCACGACGAGATCGACGTGGAGTTTCTCGGAACGACGCCGTTTGAGCCGTACGTTCTACAGACCAACGTTTACATGAGAGGCAGCGGGGACGGGAACATTATCGGCCGTGAGATGAAGTTCTATCTCTGGTTCGATCCGACGGCTGAATTTCACCGATACGCAATCATCTGGAACCCCGCCGAAATCATGTCAGTCCCGAAACTCTTCCACCGACCTTTTAACATTATTAATATTTTATACTTTCATTTATTATCGATTTATAAAAAATATATATATTATTATTAATTTATAATTATAAATTATATTTATTTTGTCATCAAAATAGAACAATGGGTATTAAAAGAAGAAGAAAAAACTGATATTCGACGTTGCAATTTATACCTAGCATTATATTTTATTTTGTAAAAAAATTGATATAATTTATAATTTTTGTGAATATCGAAAATAAATAAGATATAAAATGGTGTTTATTTCATTTTATACCCCTTTACATTTTCATTTTTACAAAAAATACGCATCTTTCGTAATTGCAAATTATACCGTTTTGTTTCAAAAATGAACAATTTATACTCATTCCGTTTGATGATGTCATCAATTTCAGTATATTTTGCAAAAAAATGAAACATAAAGAGTATAAATTGCAACACAAAACGTTAGTTTTTCCGTTAGTTAACGGCGCCGGACATAAATTGCTCATTTTTTGAAATGAAAGGGACATAATTTGCAATTGCGAAATAACATTATTATTTTTTGTAAAAATTAAAAATAAATAAATTATTTTTTTTGCAATAAATCCGACGTAAATTCTTTTATTTTTATTTTTAATTTAAATGGGCCTTATTTGGGCCGGCCCAGATTCTTCGTGGACGATATTCCGATCCGGAGGTACCCAAAAAAATCGGACTGGACATTTCCCATGCGGCCCATGTGGGTGTACGGATCCATCTGGGACGCTTCGTCGTGGGCCACCGACCACGGAAAATACAGAGCCGATTACGACTACGAGCCCTTCGTCGCCAGATACAGAGACTTCAAGATCTCCGGCTGCACCGCCGCCTGCAGCCGCCACGTCACGGCCTCCCCGTACGGACGTCCGGGGCTGAGCGGCGGGCAGTACGCGGCCATGGAATGGGTCCAGAGACATTACATGGTTTACGACTACTGTCGAGACGCCAAGAGGGATCGGAGTGTCATTCCCGAATGTTGGCTTTGATGATCAAAAATTAGTCGTGTTTATAAAAATAAAAAAATAAAAAAATGTTATCGTTATACGCTCAACCATGTTATTAATGATAGAACTGCATTTTGAAAGGGATATTTGGCAATTTATATCTTTTTTATTTTTTATTTTTACAAAAAATAATTATTTTCTTTAATAATTGTAATTTATGCTCATTTGTTTCAAAAATTATTAATTTATACCCAACGCCGTTAATTAACGGAAAATCTAACGCTTTTCGTTGCAATTTATGCCATTTATGTTTCATTTTTTAGTAAAATATACCCAAATTGATGACGTCATCAAACCGATAATGACGTCATCAAACGGAATTGGGTATATTTTGCAATAAAATGAAACATATGGGTATAAATTGTAATTATGAAAGAAGAGAAGTATTTTTTACAAAAATCGAATAGAAAATGGTATAAATTGCAATAAACCCCATTTGAAATATAAGTTTTAAAAATATATATTTAATCCATTAATTTTAAATTAAAATCAATTTCGGTCATTATTATAAAATTTGAAACGTAAATCTGACTATGGCAGTATTCACGATAACTTCCGTCGGTATCTCAATCAAGTCAAATTTCATTTTTAAAGTCTTAGGAAATAAAATTCGACATGTAAAAATATTTATTCACGAATAGAAAATAGTCTAGGCCCCTCAAGTTTTTTTTTTTCAAATTTCAAAAATATTGGTCCATCAAGTTTGAAAAAGACAGATTTAGTCCCTTAATTTTGATTTAATACCAATTCTAGTCCCTATTACAAAATTTTAGTCATTAATTGACTATTTAACCTTTAATTGAAACGATCACTTGAACTGGTCCATCAATCAAGTCAAATTTTATTTTTACATGCTTAAAAAATGAAATTCGACTTTGAAAAATATTTAATCGCGGATAAAATAGTTAATCAATGATTAAAATTTTACAATGTGAACTAAAAAATTGACATTAAATCAAAATCAACGGATTAAATCTGTATTTTTTGAACCAAAATATCTTTTTTTCCTATTTTTTTTTAAATTTAAAATATATGGGCACTACGTAATTTAGGGCTTCAGGCCCATTACTGTGCACACGTGCGGTGGGCTGTAGGGGTAAAACGGTAATTTCCCATTTCGCATGGGTGACGAACAGACATGACTTGGCTGGTTGGCTCAGATGATTCGGCAGAGCCCCTTGGCCTTTTCCACTTTAGTCCACATTTCAACTACCCCTCACCAATATAAACGAAAATTAATTAATTAATTAATTAAATTCCTTTCAATTAAAAAATTTAAAAAAAAAACAATAATTATTTTATTTCTTATAAAATTTAACTTTTCCTAAATCTACGTTTATTACTTAATAATATGAATGTGATCGAGAATTGCGATTAAGTGTCAATGAGATAACAAATAACTTATTGTAATAAAATAATTATTTTAAATAGGTATTTTTATTTTTATTTTTTTGAAATAAAAATAGGTATTTTTATTTAATATGAACCCTTGACACCCAACATAGACAGGCACTGTGTTATCCAACCATTTTCTAGACATTATTATTTTTTATTTTTTATTTATTATTATTATTATTATTTAAAAGAAAAAAAAAATGATTTTTTGTCGTTATAAGGTGCAGCAATTCCTGACTCACTACACTCTGTTCCCTCTTCTTGATACTATTTTTTTGAGCTCACTTGTTCTTCTTCTTCTTCTTCAATGGATTCTTCTGAAATCCCTTTTCTGAGCTGGCCTTCTTCTTCTTCTTCGTGTTTTCTTCAAGAAAAGGTACATTTTATTCAATTTTTTTTTTTTGGGGGGTGGGGACGGTCGATGATCGGAGGGGTTGTGATTTGTTTTGATCAGACGGCGGAGGAGTGCGCGTTGCTGGCGATGGAGCTCCAGGAAGTTCGGGCGAAGGCGGCGGAGGAGATTCGTTCCAGGGATCACGAGATTTCTCGCCTGAATCACCTCCTGAGCGAGGCGGCGGCGGAGAACGCCGCCCTCCACCGTCAGATTCGCCGGAGTTACGAGGAGGAAACGGCGGCGCCGGATTCCGAGGACAGCATCGTGTCTTCCCCGGCGGATAGGCCGTTGCCGGAGAAAGGGAGGCTGCTGGAGGCGGTGATGAAAGCCGGGCCGCTGCTGCAGACGCTCCTCCTCGCCGGTCCTCTGCCGCAGTGGCGCCACCCTCCGCCGCCGCTGGACCCGTATCAGATTCCGCCGCCGCCGCCGACGCTCATCGTACGGAAAAGGGCTCTTTCCGATGGGTCGGACGAGTACCCTGCCGAGTTCAAACTGCCCAAAATCGTCCTCCGGTGACCAGAGATTAGGCTTATAACAGTAACTGAGGAATTTTTGTACATTAAATGAATCGGGAGTCTTCGCCTTTTGACTGCCTTTAGTAAAAGCGACAAACAAATAATGGGCAAGTCTGAGGTACAACACTTGAACTGTTGAGGTACAATCAGTCGATGCATAGGGTTTGTCCGCGTGTTTGACCGTCCGTGGAATTGGAATTTCAGTTGTGGGACCCGCTGAAAGAATCTATCAAATATCAAATTCGTCCGTAGGTCCCCCGTCCCACTCTTCCTTTTATTCATTTTTATAATAATTAAATAATAATCAAAAAATAATCTATTTATTTTTTATTTTTATAAAAAATATATTTTTATTTTATAATTATAATTTATACTCATTTTCTTTCAAAAATTAATAATTTATATCCAATACCGTTAACTAACGGAAAAATTAACATTTTTCGTTGTAATTTATACCCATTATGTTTCATTTTTTTGGCAAAATATACCCAAATTGATGATGTCATCAAACGGATAATGACACGATCAAACGAAATTAGGTATATTTTGCCACAAAATGAAACATAAAATGTATAAATTGCAATTATAAAAGAAAATATATATTTTTTTCCAAAAATCGAAAATAAAAAAAATATAAAATGCAATAAACCCTTAAATAATAATAACAATAATAATAAACCCAAACTTTTTAAATATATATATATAATTTCAGGACACGCATATAAATTTTGAAATTTAGATACAAATATTTAAAATATGCGAACTTTTTTTTTTTATAAGATACGGTGTTATCATTCATGTTAGTCAATGTACAATATGCGAACTTCATAAATCAAAATCACATTTTTTTAATAAAAAAAAAAATTGCGATGATTATTTATCACCATAATTAATAAATAATAAGAAAAAAAAATTCCATGCGGGCCCCACATATTGGAATAATTAAAGCACATGGACAAAACTAAAATGATGATTAATAACTCGTACACAAGTAAAGCCTTCATAATCATTAATCACTTTTCGCTGCCAAAAAAATAATCATTAATCATTAATCACTCACTATACGAAGATTATAAATAATCCAATAATTTCAATATAAAAAAATCGGGATTATTATATTTTATATCTTTTTTTATTTTTATAAAAAATATAATTATTATTTTATAATTATGAATTATATCATTTTGTTTATAAAAAATGAATAATTTATACTCATTCCGTTTGATTACGTCATCAATTTAGGTATATTTTGCCACAAATTAAAACAAAGAGTATAAATTGCAAGAAAAAAAGTTAATTTTTCAGTTAGTTAACGGCGTTGAGTATAAATTGTTCATTTTTAAAACAAAATGAGTATAATTATTAAGGGTTAAATATATTTTTAGTCCCTCAAGTTTTAAAAACACATATTTAGTCCCTTAATTTTGATTTAACGTCAATCTTACTCTCTATTGCAAAATTATAATCATTAATTGACTATTTGACTCATAATCAACATTCGCAATCACTTGAATTGGTCTTTCAATCAAGTCAAATTTTATTTCTACATGTTGAAGAAATGAAATTCGACTTTCAAAAATATTTAATTACGGATAAAATAATCAATTAATAATTAAAATTTTACAATATCTACTAAAATTGACATTAAATCAAAACGAAAAAACTAAATCTGTCGTTTTTTTTTCAAACTCGAGAGACTAATATTTAAAATTTCGAAAATTTGATGGACCAAAAAAAATGTATTTTTCTCTAATTATTAATTTACAATTATGAAATAACATATATATATATATATTTGTAAAAAATAAAAAAGAAAATGTGATATTTTTTTTTACAATAAACCCTAAAAAAAAATCGATTACAAAACCGAGAATCGATTTCAAACAAGTGGTTAATAAGAACGCATGGAAGGAAAATTCTCGAACGCGGAGGTTAGAAAAAGGGGGAACAATCAAAGACTGAATAAGTCAACAAATGAAAAACAATGGTCCACCACACAAAGGAAAAATTCTATGAAAAAAACTGGCCAATTTTTTCATCCGCAGCTCAACGAATGGGGTTTATTACATTTTATACCCATTTTCTTTTCGATTTTTGCAAAAAAAATACACTCTTTCTTTTATGATTGCAATTTATACCCCCTTATGTTTCATTTTGTAGCAAAATATACCCAATTCCGTTTGACGACGTCATTATCCGTTTGATGACATCATCAATTTGAGTATATTTTACCAAAAAATGAAATATAAAAGGGTATAAATTGCAACGAAAATAATGCTAGTTTTTATTACAATCAAAAATAAAGGGTATAAATATTTTATACAATTTTGCAATTTATACCATAATGCTAGTTTTTCTAAAATATATATACGTCATAAAATGTAAAAAAAAAAAATCACACGACTATGACGGAATTTGTATCGTTCTTTATAACATGCATTGTACAAATTGCAAAACAACATAAATCGTTCATTTTTTTTAAACGGGTACGGTAAAAAAAATTGCAGCATCACGAAACATTTACGACAAAAATTGTAAAGTACGTACCCGTTTATGATTTACGTTCCGTCGATATCTCAATCGTCGTCGTGAGCGTCGTTTCGAGCGTGTTTCTGTGCATTATACATGTCCACTACCTGAAGAAGAAAAGAAACACAGCTAGCAAGCAGGATTCTTAAAATGCAAAATCACCATAACGACAGCGACAACGAGAGAATATTCATTCACCATGTCGGACGAGGTCGCTTCTTCGGGATTCTTATCTTCCCGAATACGAAGCAATCGAGGAAACCGAAGAGAGACTCCCTTAAAAAAGATTCGACGAGATTCGAACTTCACTTTCTCAGAAAGAATAATGCAATGGAGTCAGTCAGGTCTTAAAGGTATGTGTGTGTGTTACCTTAGCAGGATCCACGACGCCAGTCGCTGCTCGGTGAACCGGACTTATAGTGAGATCAGCAGCTTTTACCTCCCAAACCTTAAGAAAACGGTATCGAAAAACCAAGCAACCAGTCGGAAAATCAACGAAGAAAAGGTAAAACCAACCTCACTTGGTTCGAACCACACATCCGGGCTGAGTGAATCCGAGTATCTGTAATACGACTGCGAAAAAAAAGCGGTGGTACAGAAATCGAAACATTAAATAAACCCTTTTGGGAAACTACAAAGAAAGATTTATCAACCTTTGGTTTTTCGATAACCTTAGTTCGTAAACTGGCAGAACGTTCCTCCAGCACTGCCTCCGAAAATCCGGTTCCTATGGAGAGAGAAAGAGAGTTCGAAGAATATATAGAGATAAATATCCGAATGTAATAATAATAATAATAAAGCCTCACCGATCTTGCATATGCTTTGAAATTCCTCTTTGTCGGCATCATAACAAGCAAGAAGAAAAGCTCCATAGACGCCTAGATGAAGAAATCTTAGAAATAGTCCCAATAGAAAAAAAAAAAAATTTCAGCAGAAAAAGAACCACTCACCAACTCGTTTGCCTCGGCCGTGGAAAGCAGCGATAGGAACCAAATCTAAAGAATCCCCGATGCTGCAGAGCACAAAACGCGAAGTGGGAAACTTCACAGTAAGCATAAGAAGCACCTTTATATACATTTTCGAGGTTCGAGAATATCGACCTCTCCATGTAATCCTTCTTCAGCTTAAGCCAGTTGAGAGACCGCTTCGATGGCTCGTAGGTGGCATCCTTGTTTAGTGTTTTGATGATCAATCCTTCACAGCTGGAATAACAAAAAAAAAAACGAACGAATGAAGATAATTCATTGCGTCAAATGATTTCTTCTTTTTTTTTTTTCAAGTGCAGAACATTGCTGTTTTATGTCGAAACAAAACGAAGAACAGCAACACAAAAGGGTAAGTGTGCAAATTTTGCATGAAAAAAATCACTGACAAATACCTCGAATTGACGGCATCATCAAGAAACTTCTGTATTTCCTCGAGATCCTTTGAAGATATCGCGGTAGCGAATTGGAAAAAACCAGGTTCTTCCTCAAATGACTCATACAGGTGCTGAAAAAACAAGTGATGAGAATGAGTGACATTATTGTCATGAAATATGCATGTATAAAAAATTGCGGCTATATACCTTTCTTCGAAGAATAAGTTGCTCTTGCAGAAGCGGTTGGCCGTTTACGTAGAGAATGTCGAAAGCGAATATGCAAACGTTTACTTTAATTTCATCCAAGACAACATTTTTCCGCGCACGCGTGCTTAGAACCTGAATTCCCCGGATTGCAAAGAGTAAACGACTATATGGTAATAAAAAGATATCGCAGCAACGCTTCACGTACTGAAGGAACAAGTTTTCTATATCTACTTCATTAGATTGAATATATTATATTGGTCATAACCAATATATTTTCAGAGCATGATTCTGATTGAGTAAAGAGTCGATGAATAGAACACCTTGGGGCTAATTACGAGAGTATCATCGGTTTTTCAAACCTGGAAAGGTAGAATTTTCTGTTTTTCACGGTCATATGCTACTAGCTCACAGTCGAGAACGAAAGATGTCACGGGAGGCTTTTTCAGCCTGCAATTAAACGTTACTCGTTAGTTGCAGTGCAAGGGAAGCAATACGGTTCTCAGCATTGTCCCAGCCATGTAGGGAATACCTGGCGACAGTAGCCACAACATCTGGAAACTTTTCGGTATTTCGCTCAGCATTTCGACTATATATCTCCACAGTCCCATTCTCCAAATAGTGCACCTAAATAAAAAAAAAATTGCCAGAAGAAAAAAGGTGCTCGATTAACAATCTAACAAGAGGGATTTTCAATTTTTATCATTATCACCTGAGCACGTTCTCCGTCGTACTTGTATTCACACGTAAACTCCATATCCTGGAACTTCTCCACAATCTCAGATACCCCTTTAGTTGGCTTAGCCAACATGGGACCGATTGGTATACCGGGCGAAAAGGTACAAGTCTCTGGCAAACTCCACACGCCTCCAGAAAGAAGAGCAGGAACTATTTTTTCATAAACTGGAATTACTGAATACACTTGTTTGACAATTTTTGCAGCCTGAAATGGAAGCAAAGAAGCATTAATAAGAAATAACGATGTATAACATTATATGACGACAAACCCGAACACATATGATGACTCTCGATGTCACTAAGAAACTTTAATGGAAAGATCATGAGATTTGGATGATTGGAAATCCCAAAATACTAACTTCTTCTAAAGGGTTGTCGAACTTTCCTGAAGGCGACGAAAGCTTCTGAGAGTACACAGCAGCATGACCCAGGGCAGATAAGAGAGTTTGCTCAGCCAAACCAATGCGCAATTTCGCCTGCATATTTAAACCGTGATTTTTATTTGTGGGCAAATATCAAATGCGGACTAGTCTCGTTTCTTGACCTGAAGCAAACGAATCAGATATTGAGGTTCGCAATCAGTAGCCGCAACCAGCAATGCCTTTATATGATTTTTCTTTTTCTCTTGGCTATCTTTCCCTGATTCCTGTAAAGATCATGCAAGAAAATGTAATATTAAATATCTCTAACAAAACATGAAGAACAATATCATGCATTATATGTATTAAGTGACCTATGCTTCGAGAGCCAATCTGTTACTACCTTTGCAATAAGCCGAAAAGTGTCAAAAACCTTGCAAATAGTTAACGCCTCTGGTTTTCGCATCAAGGCCTGGGACGAACGGCTGGCTTTAGCGACAAGACCTAAATCTCCAAACTCCTGAACTAGAGAAAAAAAAAAAAATTTACACAAGTTACTAACTGAACTAAACAAAAAAACGAGCAAAAAGGCGAATAACGTCGCAGAATGATCACCTTGTATTGCTTCTTTATGTGAGCTTCTTTTGCTCCGCAAGCCTCGGCAAGGGCCTTGATAATGGAAGCATCCCCTATACCAAGCTCCAATCCCTCGTGGGAGGATGCTATTCTATTTGCTGAAAGGTACACAACGGGCAACAAATCATCCGGCGTAGTCTCCATCACCGTCCTCAACATGTTGCAGACGATTTCCGTAATGGCGATCCTGCCAGACTCCTTCGATATGGCGTCGAACATCTTCACCAAGAACAAGAAAGGTACCCTCTCCCCCTTCCCCCAGTAAGCTGCTTTCGCCACATTGAAATGGGCAGCTTTGTTTTTCAATGCTTCCATACTTTCATCTGGGGTGATTGATAACCTCCGCTTCTTCACAGCCCCGGAATGTTGGTTTGAATCCAGATCGTTTACTGGTTTTTCTTCTTCGGTGCTTAACTTATTTTTCAACGAAATATCAACGGGGTTACCTTCGTTGTTCCCATCAGCATCCACGATCTTGAGGTCCTTCCCTACAGAAACTTTCAGCATCATTCAGTATATTGTATCAGCTGTATAGTTAGATTTACAGCATTTACTTTTTCTCGGCGACGACTCCTGTGACTTGGGCAGCTGCAACTGAGACGGATTCTTCTTTTTCTTGTAAGCATTAGACATGAGGACATCAAACGCGGACGGGCGGGAGGTGGACATTATCTTCAAATTAGGGTTTGCCTTCGAGCAAACGAAGGGTTTAGAGAATAACACGAATCCGACGCCGATAGGCAGTTCTCCAGGGAGATTGGAGAGGATCGGAACCGAAAGCGAACGGCGCAAACTGCACCGGAGCGAGAGCATTAACCAGCTTCAGAAATGGCGCGAAACTCCAGAAGTGCTGCGGAATCGCGAAACTCGGCGGCGGCGACTAAAACGACGACGTTTTGGGCTTCACGTGAATATTCCGTTGCCGTACAATTTTTCCAGCCCGCTAAAAATGGGTCGGGTCATGATTCAATTTCATTTGTTATATATTCAAATATTATTTAATTTAAAATATAGTTTTTTTGCATTTTATACTTTTTTTTCGATTTTTATAAAAAATACTTATATTTTTTCATAATTACAATTTATACCTCTATATTTTATTTTGTGGTAAAATATATCCAATTCCGTTTGATGACGACATTATCCGTTTGATGATGTCGTCAATTTTGGTATATTTTGTCAAAAAATGAAATATAAGGGTTATAAATTATAACGAAAAACATTGATTTTTCCGTTATTTAACGGCGTTAGGTATAAATTGTAATTGTAAAAGAAAATTGGTACTTTTTTTAAAAATAAAAAAGAAATATAGTATTTTTGCAATAAACCATATATTTTAAACATAATTTGTCATTATAAAGTCAATTCGATCATTTATACAAAATATTACTATAAATATAAACCCTAATGACATTCAAATATAAGAATTCATTCCAAATGTGTTGAGGGAATTTTTCCGTCAACGGTTAAAATTGATCGAAAGATCGTGTTAGTTTTAATTAAATGAAAATAAAGAAT
>KE527211.1:0-12895 GCA_000441915.1 Genlisea aurea | reverse complement strand
AATGTAATAATTATAAATAAATATGGTAAAATTTACAACAAACGTGGTATATTATACAATTTTGGGTTTTTCCCTTTTTAAATAATAAAAATATTTTCCATCAATTTTTCGAAACACAAGTACATTTTTTTTCCCCCAAATTTAATTCTAATTCTCAAAATTATTGATGCAAAATAAACGTCATTTACAGGTCGTGACGTCAAATTGCATGTTTAAACTTAAATTAGAAGGTATTTATTAAAAAACAGGTTTATTCCCCGAATATCTCAACAGTTGTTCTTCGCGAGCAGTGAAATTTCTCCGCCTCCAATAAATACAGGTGAATCGTCTTGAGAAATTCATCGGATTCATCTTCTGTGTGTCGTTCTATAATTCTTGGGGACCCGTTTTGTTCCTTTTTCCAGATCTGTTGAGATTCTGAGCACGTTAGCACTTTGAATTTTCCATATGCGCTTACCTTATATCCGATTTTTCGATTTGGGGATTTGCTAATGAGGATTTTATGTCTTGAAATTACGCAGTAAATCGAGATGGGCAGCTCTGATTTTTCCTGGAAACTCAACGATCACCCGAAGCTTCCGAAGGGGAAGGTTATAGCAGTTGTTGTTTTGGATGGGTGGGGCGAAGCCGATGCCGATCAGTACAATTGCATCCACGTTGCTCAGACTCCCACCATGGATTCGCTCAAAAATGTGATCCATCGTTTCCTGATCTCAATGTTCTTGTTCTTTTCCGATCTATGATTGTTTTTGAAAATGTTTTAAGGGTGCTCCGGAGAAATGGAGGTTGGTGAAAGCCCACGGGAAAGCCGTAGGGCTTCCCACGGAGGACGACATGGGTAATAGTGAGGTCGGCCATAATGCACTTGGGGCCGGTAGGATTTATGCCCAGGGGTGAGTTTTGATAAGTAATGTGTGCCAAATAGCTTATGACTTTCAGATGAATATCCCACTCTATAACTTTGTGGGTTCCCAAGTCGCAATGTATAAACGTTTTCCTTGTCTTTTGCTGTGGGATCACAGTGCAAAGCTTGTAGATATTGCTCTTGAAACCGGTAAAATCTATGACGGTGAAGGTTTCAAGTACATTAAAGAGAGCTTTGAAACTGGAACACTGCACCTCATTGGATTGTTAAGTGATGGAGGAGTCCACTCGAGGCTCGATCAGCTACAGGTTTTATTGCTTTCTAGCATCATGAAGTTTTTTCTTTTTTGATCTATCTTCGTTATGCATTTTTATTAACTTTTTGGCTGGTTTCAGTTGTTACTGAAAGGTGCTAGCGAACGTGGTGCTAAAAGGATCCGTGTTCATGTCCTTACCGATGGACGTGATGTCTTGGATGGTTCAAGTGTAGGCTTTGTAGAGACCCTGGAGAACGATCTCGCTAAGCTACGTGAAAACGGTATCGATGCCCTGATTGCATCTGGCGGTGGTCGTATGTATGTGACGATGGATAGATACGAAGTATGTCATTTCGAACTTTCCTCATTCCTTTGTTTTTCCTCATTTCTATGTCATTTAGAGTTTAGGGGGTCTAGGGTTTAGGGTTTAGTGTTTCGGGTTTAGGGTTTAGACAACGATGGATAGATACGAAGTATGTCATTTCAAACTTTTCTCATTCCTTTTTTTTTTCTTCTGCATTGATGATCACATACTATTTTTTTTGGTCGCATTTTGTAGAATGATTGGGATGTCGTAAAGCGAGGATGGGATGCTCAAGTACTCGGAGAAGCACCGTATAAGTTTAAGAGCGCTGTTGAAGCTGTCAAGAAGCTGAGGGAGCTTCCAAATACTAATGATCAATTCCTCTCTCCCTTTGTCATCATTGACGACAATGGGAAAGCTGTAGGTCCTATTGTCGATGGCGATGCTGTTGTGACCTTCAACTTCCGAGCTGATCGCATGGTTATGGTCGCCAAAGCCCTTCAGTACAAGGACTTCGATAAATTCGATCGTGTTCGCTTTCCTGAAATTCGATATGCCGGGATGCTTCAGTACGACGGGGAACTTAAACTCCCCACTAATTATCTCGTTTCTCCCCCGGAAATCGAGAGAACTTCGGGAGAGTACTTGGCGAAAAATGGCATTCGAACTTTCGCTTGCAGGTAACACGATAGATTATTTTTCATTGCAGTGAAATCGAACTCACCGTATCATTTGCTATTCTTGCAGTGAAACTGTCAAATTCGGTCATGTTACGTTTTTTTGGAATGGAAACCGCTCGGGATATTTTAACCCTGAGTTGGAAGAATATGTCGAGATCCCAAGTGATTCCGGCATTTCCTTCAACGTGAAGCCGAAAATGAAAGCCCTGGAAATTGCAGAGAAGGCAAGGGATGCAATATTAAGTCGAAAATTCGACCAGGTAATAATAGCATTAGCTCCTCCTCCTCGAGTTGATTTCCGACTCGGTATTTATTATATATGCATTTGTGATGAAGATACGGGTGAACCTACCGAATGGCGACATGGTTGGGCATACTGGTGATATTGAAGCAACAGTTGTTGCCTGTAAGGTTGCTGATGAAGCTGTCAAGGTAAGTTAAGCTTCTCAAAATCATTTTTTTTCTCCAGTATATTACGAAGACGACGACGACGATGATGATGATGATGATGATGATGATGATGATGATGATGATGATGATGATGACGACGACGATTTCTTTTTTATTTGTGGAAGATGATACTCGATGCCATTGAACAAGTGGGCGGAATATACGTCGTGACGGCTGATCATGGGAACGCCGAGGACATGGTGAAAAGGGACAAGAAAGGGAAACCTCTTCTGGATAAAAATGGTCGAATCCAGATACTTACTTCTCACACCCTTCAGCCCGTAAGTTTCTTCGACTTCTTTTTTTCGCTTAAGATGTTTTTTTTCTGGCTGATCCGTGATGACGACTGATCGATTCCTTTTTTTTTTTTTTTGCAGGTTCCTCTTGCAATTGGTGGCCCTGGATTGGCACCTGGTGTGAGGTTCCGCGAAGACGTTCCCGGCGGCGGCCTGGCCAATGTGGCCGCAACCGTCATCAACCTTCATGGTTTCGAAGCTCCCAGCGACTACGAGACGACCCTCATTGAAGTGGCGGATAGTTGAGAGCTTGATTTTTCCAGGTTTGAATAAATTTTTGCTTGGGACACTGACTGAACTAAGCTGAGAGCTAAGCTAGCTTTTCATCCTATTTAAACATCGCCCATTGGCTGGCTGGCTGGCTACCTTTGAGCCATTTCTATGCTATGGTTCTGAGTTCTGATTGGTTCTGATTTTGGAAGAAAAACTTTTGTTTTTGAAAAGGGGTTTATTGCAAAAAAATACCAATTTTCTTTTCGATTTTTGCAAAAAATATCTCTATTATTTCATAATTGCAATTTATACTCTTTATGTTTTATTTTTTAGCAAAATATACTCAATTCCGTTTGATGACGTCATTATCCGTTTGATGACATCATCAAATTGGGTATATTTTGCCAAAAAATAAAACGTAAGAGGTATAAATTTCAATGAAAAACGTTAATTTTTTCGTTAGTTAACGGCGTTGGGTATAAATTGTTAATTTTTGAAACAAAAGGAGTATAAATTGTAATTATTTTTTGGAAAAATCGAAAAGAATAAAAAATATATTTTTTTGGAATAAATACTTTTGAAAAGTCATTAATTATGAAGGGAAAGAGTATAATATTACACAGTAACAATACACCTGCAAATTGAAAAGTGAAAACAAAAGGCTTGCATTTAATGGTGGAGCAAAACAAATATCACTCACAACGTTTTGTGGGTGTGGCTGTGGAGGACTCTCGCCATTTTCACGTGACTCGTCGAGAATCCAGCTTCGCCTCCACTGCTTGGCTTGCTATACAGCTACGCTAGACTGGTGGGTTTCGATGGATGATGGCCTTTTTGTTTTTGCGGGGTTTCTCTTTTGGGTTGGTTCCCTTTTAGGGTTTTTGAAAAGGAACTTGGTTTTTTTGGCTCTATTTTTTTGCATTTTCAGTTGATAAATCATCGCTTCGTTACTGATCTGCTTGTTAATCGTGGTTTTCTTTCGTTGTCGAGTGTAGATCCGAAGGAAAAAGAAAAAAAGATGCCTGAAGGAATCACAGCCGAATCACTCGTCAACGACATCGTGGAGACGATATCGGAAGGCGGCGTATCGAAGCACAAGGAGGTGCCCTTTTTCGTCGCGGACGATGCCAAATACGTGAAGAATCAGTACAAGAGACTCTTCGGACGCGATAAGCCCGTTTACAACGTGTTGGGTGGTGGAAAACGTAAGCCTCTTACCTTCCGACATTTCAGGAAACGAAAGAAAGAATGAATGATAATATTATGCAGCTGCTGATCTGCTGCTATGGAGGAACAAAAAGATCTCGGCCGGTGCACTGGCCTGCGCGACCGTCGTGTGGGCCGTCTTCGAGTGGCTCGACTACCACTTCCTCACGCTCGTCTCCTTCGTCCTCGTGTTGGGATTGCTCGTTCAGTTCGTCTGGGGCCTCGTCTACCGGTGATGATGATCATGATCGTCTTCTTGCTGCCCGTTTTGTATCGGATCGGACTGACGTCGTTGTTATGATGTTTTTTTGCTCATCATCAGGAGCCGTTCCAGCGTGCCTCGCGTCGCGGTCCCGGAGGAGTACTTCGTGAAGGTCGGGAGGGTCGCGGGTCGGGAAGTGAACCGCGGGTTGAACTTCCTGCAGGACGTCTCCACCGGAGGAAATGCGAAGCAGTTCCTCCTGGCAAGTAACACACACATACATATAAATAGATACATACATTTGTTTGCTTTTCTTACGCTCGTGGTATCGGCAGGTCGTTGCCGGACTGTGGGCTGCGGCCATCATCGGAAGCTGGTGCAACTTCCTGACGCTGATCTACATCGGCTTCGTCGCGGCCCACACCCTCCCGGCGGTGTACGAGCAGTACGAAGACGAAGTGGACGGGTTCGTGGACAGCGTGCTGGGGCAGCTGAAGCACAATTACGGGAAACTGGATTCCGGCGTGTTCAGCCGGATTCCGAAAGCCGGAGTCGCAGCATTCAAGGCCAAGAAGTGGAACTAAAATGAAGAACCCCACCCACCACCAAAAACAAAAACAAAGACTACTACCTTCTTCTTCTTCCCTTCCTGTGATGCACTCGTTTCTGTATTGTAAACCCTTTTTTCCTGCTGTTTCGCTGCATTGGATTTCAAAAAAGTAACGTAATGGCAAGAAACATAAGGAGGGAGGGGTATGTATTATATGTATGGACACACCAAAATAATAATACAAAACGCTACTACTAGAAATAATACTAAATTACTCTTGAGATTAGGCATAAGAAATAGCAGCAGCAGCCATTGCCGGAGGGAGCTTCAACTTTTATATTTATATCCATCCATTGCCGGAGTTCTTCTGCAGCTGATAAACGATTGATTATTAATGAGCACAGTGAGTGAGTGAATCAGTAGTAGTGAACGGTGATGGAATGGGATTGTTTTATTATTACCTTTGTTTTTTTTTCAAGAGAATCTCCTGGAGCTGCTGCTGCTGCTTCTGCTATCGTTATCGTCGTCGCCGAAACGACTTGAGCGAGGAGAGCTCGAAGGGAAGTTTCCGAAGCCGCTGGAACGACCGGAAGAGCCGGTGAAATTTCCGAAGCCGGAGTGGTTCCTGTCTGAGGTGGTATCGGAGTCTCTGAAACCACCGAAGCGGCCGGAACGACCAGAACTCTGTCCACCGAACCTACCCCCTCCTCCTCCTCCTGAATTCCCGTCGAAACCACCGAACCTGCCACCGCCGCCCCTCGAGCCGAAACCACCGGAACGGCCGAAACCGGAATCACTGCCGAAACGACCAGAACGGCCGCTGCTTTCCATGCCGCCGCGATATGCGTCCAGTGTTCGTTCATCGACGGCAATTGCAGGGAGCTGAAAAAATACGTTGAAGACGTTAACACGATCGAAAAAACGGCCTCGATGCGTTGACATGAACAAAAAAATACCTCTGAAAACCGGCATCCCACTTCACGTTCGATGGCCTTTATTTCGCGGTACTGGTGGGAGGAATAGATAAGGATAGCAGTTCCTTTTTTTCCGGCACGGCCTGTACGTCCGGATCGATGAACAAAAATTTCTGAAGAGTTGGGAAGCTCATAATGTATGATCTGACAATAAACAAACCAGTTTATATCGATTATAACATGACGGCGATAGCAAAGAAGGGGAAAGAAAAAAAAGTATCGAAATGATTTTAACTTCGACTTACAAGATCAACATTCGGCACATCTAGACCACGAGCAGCTACATCAGTTGCTACTAAAATGCTGACTCGCCCATCTCGAAAAGCCGAGAGAGTCCTCTCCCTTTGGTTTTGAGAGATGTCGCCGTGCAATGCCTCGCATTGGAAGTTCCTTTGCATTGCATACGCCAGCCGATCAGCATCCCTTTTTGTTTGAGTAAAAACGATGCATTTACCTCCTTTTGCATGCGCCTGTTAACAGATTTTTGTTCAAAGGGAAATAGATTTAACGACGTAAACAGGGGCTACTAGCATAAAATAGGAGATGAAAAGGAGAAAATACGAAAAAAGTGAATGCATACGGTAAATAGAGGTCCAATTATTGCAGGCTTCTCCCTCACGTCTGATGCAATCGAAAACAAGGATATTCCATCGGCTAATTTCTGATCGGATTCTCCTACCTGCAATTAATACATCATTTTAATTGCAAAGATTCACATAGAGCAAAGCAAGAGTTATTCGTTTTTTCGACTCACAAGATCAATGGTAACTGGATTCTTCAAAAACTTTTGAGTCAATCTCAGTATCCAATTCGGCATGGTGGCGGAAAACATCAGCGTCTGATGCTTCTGTTTCATGAATCCCAATATCGTCTCGACGTCATCCGCAAATCCAACGTTAAGCATTTGATCAGCTTCATCAAGGACAACAAATTGCACTTCAGAAAGGTTCAAAGCGCCGCGTTTGATCAGATCAATAACACGGCCAGGGGTGCCAATGACGGCATCGACACCACGATCAAGGGTACTCATTTGGCGAGATATGGGAACGCCACCGTAGACGCACAGAGTATCCAATTTGGGGGCAGATTCAGCGAATTCTTTTTCCACCTGTCGAGCAAGTTCCCTGGTCGGAGCCAAAACAAGCGCTAGAGGATTCCTTCCCTGTCTGAACCAGAAAAAAAAAAGGAAAGTGCATAGACATATCAGTCCATGGAAGCCGAAGAAAATCAAACATGGTAGTGCCATTGCAGAATGAAATGTAAACGAGAAACTTCAATGTAACAGACCCATGCTTCTCGTTGAACTTGATGATCTTGTCCATGATAGGGATTCCAAACGCCAAAGTCTTCCCAGTTCCTGTCCTAGCCCTGCCTATCATATCTCGCCCCTGCATAGCTGGTTCCAAAACCGCCCTCTTTGGAAAACAAAGTTTAAAATTCACGACCTTTTTATCTTCAAAAAACAACGCTATCATCGCAAATTACCTGGATTGGAAAGAGCCTCTGAATTCCCTTACGGGCCAACGCCGACACGATGTCATTCGAAATCCCAAGTTTTGAGATTTCGAGACCTTCATCGGACGTCCCAATTGAAGCCTTCCTTTCATCGGAATCCGAATAATCAGCCGCGGCATATCCGGAACGCTGAGCAAAACCTGAATGGAAAGCTCTGCTGAAAGGAGGGTAGTAGTTCGGCAGCGTTATCCCGACGACGGATCGCAAAAGTGGAGAATTTGACTGCGGATGAAGTATATTTTCAGAAATCAAATGCGTGAGCGAGTTCAGAGAAACCCTCCTCGAAGACAGAGAGGCGCATCGCTTCAACAAAAGGCTCCCCATCTTCTTCTTCTTCTTCCCCCTGCTTCAAGATGGCCAACACTGAAGAAGAAGGGGTTTCCAGTTTTTCACTAGGGTTTATGGATATTCCCTTGCGTTTTATATTTATTTTATATTTAAATAATATTAGTATGAATAAAAAATAATTAATTTTTATGTGGGCTGGAGTTTTATAAGGCCCAATAATATATTTTATATGTGGCCCGATAATTTATTTTTTGGGCCAGGTCCAATAATAGGAGAGCACAACGCACCGCTCGACTCATATTCCGACACGTGTACTTATTTCCAGATGTCCGTTTTTCATTCGTCAGGCGTTTCAGTCTTTCCACGTCGAGTTCCTCTACAAATGGCGTTTTGGGGGTACAGGAAGCCATGGATGATGATGCGTTTTCTCCAGATGAGGACGACGGCGGCATTGCTCTTCCTGCTGTCGTTTTTGTTCTGTTGGGTTCGCACTGAATCGGCGGTTGCCAGCGTAGATCTTGGCTCGGAATGGCTGAAAGTTGCCGTAGTCAACCTTAAACCCGGACAGCCGCCGATTTCAATCGCCATCAATGAGATGTCCAAGAGGAAGACTCCAGCTCTTATCAGCTTTCACAGCGATTCCAGGTCGATCGGAGAGGAGTCTCTTAACCTCCTCGCGCGTTATCCGACGAAGGTGTACTCCAATCTCCCCGCCTTCCTCGCGAAACCGTACAATTACACGCGAAGTTTTCTGGAGAAGCTGTACCTGAGCTACGAGATCGTGCCCGAGAACGCGAGGGAGGTCGCGTTGTTCCAGGCGGAAGCCGGAGAATTCAGCAATTTCACCGCTGAGGAACTGGTCGGAATGTTGCTGAAGTACGCCGTCGGCCTGGCGGAGGCTCACACGAAAACAAGCGTTAGGGATGTGGTGATAACGGTGCCTCCATTTACCGGTGTGGCGGAGAGGAGGGCATTGCTCACGGCGGCCGATTTTGCTGGCTTGAATGTCTTATCCCTAGTTCATGAGCACTGTGGCGCTGCTTTGCAGTACGGGATTGACAAGAATTTCACCCAGGGATCAAGAAACGTGGTCTTCTACGACATGGGGGCGAGCAGTACTTATGCAGCATTGGTATATTTTTCAGCTTACAACGCCAAGGAATTCGGGAAGACTGTTTCGATCAATCAATTCCAGGTATCCCACTGAATCAATCGTGTTCATGTCGGAAGTTCTTTATACCCTTTGATAAACTGTTTCAATGGCACTCTCAAATCCGGAGTTCTTGTTCTTCATAAGCGATTTAGGGTGGTTGGATGTTATTATTCCAGGTGAAGGATGTCAAGTGGGATGCAGAACTAGGGGGTCAAAATATGGAATTGAGATTGGTTAATCACTTCGCTGATGAATTTAACAAGCAACTAGGAAATGGTATCGATGTTAGACAGTCTCCCAAGGCCATGGCGAAGTTGAAAAAGCAAGTGAAGCGAACAAAAGAAATCTTGAGTGCCAATTTGGCTGCTTCGATATCCGTAGAATCCCTTTATGATGATAGGGACTTCAGGTAAGCTCGTATGTACATAATGTGGCTTTAGTTTCCACGAGTCGGTTCTAAATTACCAGTAATGTATTTTCCTCATCTTCTCGTGTGATGGATGTTCTTGGTTGGATCTTTTTGTCCTCAGGAGCACTATTACACGTGAAAAATTTGAAGAGCTATGTAAAGACATTTTCGAAAAGGCTCTTGATCCTCTAAAAGATCTTCTCAAGGAGTCCGGTTTAACTGCCGGCGATTTGTATGCAATAGAGTTGATTGGAGGCGCCACTCGAGTCCCAGCATTGCAGGTTTGTATCATATTATATATATATATATATATGATAATGTTGCTTTGAGTTGATTTTTTTTTTTTTTCATGATCACTTTTGAAACAGGCAAAGATTCAAGAATTTCTTGGTAGGAAGGAATTGGATAAACATTTGGATGCCGATGAGGCTATTGTCCTTGGCGCGTCACTACATGCCGCCAATTTGAGTGATGGGATCAAATTAAATCGTCGGCTTGGAATGATTGATGGCTCTTCATATGGTTTTGTGTTTGAATTGAATGGTGATGGTCTTCTAAAGGATGAAAACAGCAGACAGCTGATTGTACCAAGAATGAAAAAATTTCCATCCAAGGTAAATGAAATCGAACGATTTGGGAATTGCTGATGTGCCTTTCACTCTCATTAATTGGTTTGTGCATTGTGTTTGCAGATGTTCAGATCAGTTACGCATAATAAGGACTTCGAAGTATCACTTGCCTATGAGAATGAAGTGCCACCGGGTTCTTCATCGAACACATTTGCGAAATATGATGTTCTAGGCCTTACTGATGCCAGCGAAAAGTATGAATTTATGCCGTTTTCTGAGCTGTTTATTGTTGTGTAAAAAAATCTCTTTCTGAGCTGTTTTTTTTTTGTCCCCACATTCCGTTTTCTAGGTACTCATCACGGAACCTTTCGTCCCCTATCAAGGCCAATTTACACTTCTCTCTCAGCAGAAGCGGTGTATTTTCATTGGACCGTGCTGAAGTTGTGATCGAGATAACCGAATGGGTAGATGTTCCGAGGAAGAATCTGACGGTAGACAACTCGACATCTGCTTCTCCTAACGCTACAGATGCCGAATCTAATAATGTATCAGACGAGGGAAATGGCAAGCCAGAGGCTAATCATGATATCGGTAACGACACGACTCATACTGGCGATAGTGATGCCGGTACATTGAATCTTGATACTGAAAAGAAGCTGAAGAAAAGGACTTTCAGGCTTCCCCTCAAGGTAATGCAAAAAAAAATATCAAGTTATTATAAACTTGTGATTTTGTGTTACCATGACTAGGGAGAGATATATGATACTTTATTTCTATAGGTTGTAGAGAAGACGATAGGCCCTGGGATGCCTCTGTCGAGAGAATCTCTTGCTGAGGCCAGGCGTAAATTGGATTCATTGGACAAAAAGGATGCTGAAAGGAGAAGAACGGCCGAGTTGAAAAATAACTTGGAAGGATACATATATTCTCTTAAGGACAAAGTAAGGGCGATATCCGACTTTTTTGTTTCGTTTTTTGCCAGATATTCACGGTGCCATTAACCGTGTCATGTTAATATTTTGTCGTTGATGCCTCGGATCTAACACTCTTCATCGTATGAAAGCTTGAATTGGAGGACCTGAGGAAAGTGTCATCGGAGCAAGAGCGCCAATCTTTTATCGATAATCTTTCTGAGGTTCGCGTCGTTTATGGCGTTTTTTTTTTTTTTTAGCCTATTCTTTTCCCTTGAAGTATTCATTTTAGATTAAAATATGTTGTAACCATATATATATATATATATATGCATACGGTCAACCAGGTGGAAGATTGGTTGTATACTGATGGTGAAGATGCATCTGCAGCTGAATTCGAAAAGCGGCTGGATATGCTGAAAGCTATCGGTGATCCTATTTTCTTCAGGTTCGGCTCGTTTAAAAATTTCGTCTTTCCTAAAAGATGGATAGATTTATGCATGTTAGTGGGTTTTATTTTAGATACGACCAGCTCACTGCTCGCCCTTCTGCGTCTGAACATGCTCGGAAGTACCTTGCCGAAGTGCAACAGGTGGGGAATAGTTTCACTTCTCGCTTCGACCAATGTGCATTCCCTGAATTTGGGGCAACTGAAATTTTTTCTCGTTTATAAACGAAAACGATGATGCAGATTGTGCAAGGATGGGAAAGTGATAGGCCTTGGCTGGCAAGAGAGAAATTAGATGAGGTAAACTTATTAATGAAATCACTGCATGCTATTTTATATTTTGGGTTATAAGATCAAAATTTCTTTTTTTAGATCGTGACCGAAGCCGAGAGTTTGAAAAATTGGCTAGCCGAAAAGGAGGAGGAGCAAAAGAAGTAAGGGGTTTTTTTTTCTGTACATTAATCGTTTCGACTTATTGCCATTTGCTGCTGAATCTTTCTGTCTCTTAAATAGTTCCTTTTCAGAGCATGCCATTTGCTATGTGTCTTTTTTTTTTCTTTTGTGCTTCGGAATCTTCCATTTGCGAAAACATGAATTCCCTAACTTTCTTCCGACCAGGATACCTAGCGTTAGCAAAGCGGCATTCACGTCCGATGAAGTTTACGACAAGGTTATCGATCTCCAGGACAAGGTGGTGCATAAAAGTTTTTTTTTTTTTGTTTTTCTCCAGGATAGCTTCATATCGACGACACGACTGACTTTGTGTCTTTGTTGGTGATTTGTAGGTTGCAAAGGTGAACAAAATTCCAAAGCCGAAGCCGAAAATCGAGAAGCCAACCAAGTTAGACGCCGAGGAAAACAGTACAGAGTCGAAATCCGGGGAAACACCTTCCAACGACCAAACCGGCAGTAATGACAGCGAGAATTCCGAGTCTCACGATGAGCTATGATGTCGATCTATTGCTCCAACTGTGCAAGGGAAGAAGAAGATGTAGCAGCAGTGCAATATATATATACTTCATAACATAGACTTTGAACTGGTAAGTCAGTCATATGAGCTCAGTGTCTTTTTTTGAGAAGGTTACCACAAAATTTTGGATGATCTTTATTTAATCTAAAAAATTGTTTTGCATCTTTATTTGGTTTTTGGCATTTTATACACCTTTTATTTTCGATTTTTTGCAAAAAAATATCCATTTTATTTCATAATTGCAAAATATATTCATTTTGTTTTAAAAATTAGCAATTTATACCCTGTTAACTAACATATCCACAAAATGAAACATAAGGGGTATAAATTGCAATTATGAAAGAAGAGATGTATTTTTTACAAAAATCGAAAATAAAATTGATATAAATTGCAATAAACCCCATCTTTATTATATATATATACACATACATATACCAAAATTGATGTCTAAAATTTACCATTTATAACATATTAAATATTTTGTAATTTATACCACAATAATTTTTTTTCGGTATATTAAAATTCATAATTTTCTAATATATATATATATATAGGGTAATTGGCATTTTCTACCCCTTATCTTTCAAAAATTTGTAAAAAATGCCCCTTTTCTTTCATAATTGCAATTTATGCCCC
>KE527210.1:0-17832 GCA_000441915.1 Genlisea aurea | reverse complement strand
CTCTTTATCATGCAGATGATTTGCTCTTTATCATGAGAATTCAAATGAATTTGAATGCAGGTAGACACATCAGCAATGGAGCCCAAAACATATCAAAAGATTCATGAAAAATCAATGCTACCAAATGATTCAACAGATTAGCATCTATGTAATAACAATGGCTGGCATGCATTCTCACAAGGTCATCTGAAAGGGGCACATATCATCATAATGCTAAGCTCCAAACAAAAATGGCAGAGTTTACCTTCCAGCATCCTCAGGGCTAAATTCAACGTCATTGCATCCCAGACTCCTGGCATAAGCCACCATAGTTTTCGCCTTCTCTATCACCTGTTCTGGAGTCATCTTCAGCTTAAACTTCATATGAATCTCACTCGTGGCAATGAAAGTGTGAATTCTTGGCTTCTTGGCGAACTTCACGGCCTCCCATGACCGATCAATGTCACGCTTGTTGCACCGAGCCAGACCGCATATCACGGGAACGTGATCGCCATCCACGTTTCCGACTTCACCGGCGATCAATTTAACCGCTTCGAAGTCGGCTTCGGACGAGGCGGGAAAACCTGCCTCGATTATATCGACGCCGAGGCGAGCCAGCATCCGCGCAACGTCCAGCTTCTCCTTCGTCGTCATGGTCGCACCCGGCGACTGCTCACCGTCGCGGAGAGTCGTATCGAAGATCCTGACGTACTTCGGGTCCGGAATGCGGTTAGGAATGTACTGAGGGCGGCGGAACGAGCATCGCACGGCGGAGGCGGCCGCCGAATGACCGAACAAGCTCACGGAGCACTGAACGGTACCCCTCGAGGACGACGACGAGGCGGCCACCGGCAAGACGACGGCCGGAAAATTCGAACGACAATTCGCAAACGGCATATCGAGATTCAAAGCTGTCTGCTACCAACCAAATCAGCCGACTATGAAGAAATTTTAGGTTTTAATTTCCAAGAATCAAAATTTCTCATATATATATATAAGCGAGTTTAGGGTTCGTCAAAAAAAAAAATAAATAAATAAAATTCCTCCATTGATTGATTCAGAGATAATCTTTGAGGCTCTCTCCGGTGATCGTCTCCATTTCGACGATAACTTGCTGCGCAAGCGTCTTGACGGTTACCTCGCCGTCTTCGAGAAGCTCGCCCAAGAACGGAATGGTTTCAGGCAGCAACGCCATGTAACCATCTCTTAGATTATCAACCAGAAACTTCACCACCCGAACGCCCAAAACCCTAGCCCGAACCTTCTCGCTTCGAGTCTGCATCAAAACCTGCAATAGACGACCAAATCGTCGGACATATTCACATGTATCCATGGTCAATATTCACATGTATCCACGAACGAGCTTGAGCCGCCGGACATACCTCGTGATTCAGTGGCTTCCAGAGAAGGTCGGAATCGGCCGCGACGGCCATCTGTCCGATGCAAGAGACGACCAAATCGTCGACATCTTTCACAGACGGATAGTTTTCGACGCAATCGGGAGGTTCCACGACGAGCTGCGAAACCAGCGGTTGCAGAAGAACCTAGTCTCGAAAGAGTCAACCAACAATGAAGGTTTTGCAGTAAAAGCCTGAAGGAGAAAAAAAAAAACTTCATCTTCCATACCTGAAATTTCGAAGAATCGAGAAACCTCGGGCTTGCAGTATCGTAAAGAAAACATTTGCGTAGAGCTTCCATTATCGATGCTCGAAGACGCCATACCAGAGGAGACAATTCACCACCTCTGCTAGCTGAACTCTTCTTATCAACCTTTTTCCTCTTCTTCTGGGAAACTCCCGACTCCATCTCTTCGGCGACGAGACCTTTGACACAGCCGTCGATCAAATACTTGAAGTATGGAACGAAAAGTGACCTGAAAAAAAAAACCAGATCCTAAAACAACAATGCGGGGACGGAGATGATCAATGAGCAAAAACCAAACAGCAAGTACTATTTACCGATGATCTTCAGCAAGTTTGTTGATCAAGTTGAAGAAAGAGACGGCTCGGCTATTAGCTTCAACTTGGGCACTTTCAGAGGTAGACCATTCAACCGTCTTGATGAACAGAGGCCGGAACATACTCTCCGTGAGCTTCATAGTGAGGGTAACAAAAGCACCGATGATGTTCTGCTCAACTGCATCAATGTTCTGGATCGAATCGCAGCTTTGAGTCCGCAAACCGAGCGCCAGGAGGCAGAAGTCGAAAACTTTGGCATGATATGCAGCGACCGAAGGTCTATCCAAGGAGCTGACCAGTTTCCGCAGCATTACAAACACGGTAGATACACTACAGTCCCCAGAAGACACGGCCTCGGCGTACGTTGATAACAACGGAGGGAGCAAAAGGCGTGCCTAAACGAAAGGAAAACGCAATGCTGAGTAACGGAAGTCGAAAGAGAAGAAGACATATAAAATGAAGACGACTGCTAACCGGGATTCTTTCGGTGATGCATTCACGCAATGCATCAGCTTTGGCCTTCAATTTTGGCTCCGAGGACAAAGCAAGAGGGTGCAAGACCACTAGTTTAAGAATGTCGCCTAGGTACGGATTTAGAAAACCAGCGAGCTTCTCCGTAATGGCCACGAGGGTTTGGAGAATAGATGCGAATACAAGCTCTCCAGAATTTGAGAATGTATTATCGTTTTTCGCCCTCGTCTTGGATTCCGGAGGGACTGAATCGATATCGCTGGATTTTTTCAGCACACATTTCATAACATTTGGAAGTTCAGGCAATGCACTGAGACCAAGTGCATTAACCAAAGCTGCAGCTGTCAATAAACAATGGCTGGATGTGGCCACATTGTCTGAAGATATCCTTTTACACACAGAACCGAGGCACGTGCTAAAAACCCGATCCTGGGAAGGAAACCTCTCGGCTACGACTTCAAGTACCGACGATGCAGCCAATTTAGTGGAATTACTTGATACGTCATCAGGGGATTCAAACAATGTAAGTGTTTCCAAGCATAGTTTTTCCACCAACCCCAGGCAATTCTCATCGAGGCGCGACCAAGAAGTTTTTAATCTCGATAGCGAATTTTTCTTTTCAAACTTCTTATCTGTTCCCAGATCCTTCATAGTCTCACAGAACAGCTGAAGGGCCTGTGAACAAGAGTCAACTCTTTAGTATGACAAAAAACATATTGAGGGTTTTTTACAACTGCAAAACATGGAACAAGTATGATATAAATTGTATATTTTAAACAAATACGATAAAATTTGCAACATTACGAAAAAAACGTGGTATAAATTGCAGAAAACTCCATAAAAAGAAAATCATGGGTAATAAGAAATTCTACTTCAAGCCAATGGTTTTGAGGAGGCAACAAAGCTGAGTTTAGGATTTTATAGACAGCTTACGAGAAAAAAGGGGGAGGGAGGGAATGGGAAAACTTTACCTTATTCCTGACATTTTCGTTATCGTTGCCAATCAATTTAACGATTACTTCGAGATAAGTGGAAATTGGAAGACCATTCATAAGAGTTCTTAGAACACCACGAATAAACGCCTTCATCTCACTCTTAATGATGCTGGGAATACCAAGACGTTTCTTTGCTGATTCAACTAGTTGCTGATGGCACACTACTTGTTCCATAAGTTCACCAATCATGACCTGTAAAGAATTAATATCCAAATTGTAGTGATAACCATGAGCATGAGGAAAATTCACTGTCAAAATTCACTGTAAATTTGACCAAGTTCCATGCCTCAGAAAATTTAGAAGTAGGTGATTCTAAGCTAACACCTTGACAGCAAATTTGGCCAAGCAAAAAAAATATTGAAACTAAGGTGTGATCAACAATTGAGAGAAAAAGGAGAAAAAAGGAATTAAAAAACGTTTTGTTGCCTCAGACAATTATTTCTATACCTGAATATCGTTCAGATCGTCTTTTGACTTAAGTTTGCGAGAGATTTCGGGATCCTGAAGCTTGTCCGCAATAAACAGCATAGCAGCAAACATTTGCTTGAAAATGTCCTCACATAAAATGCAACTTCCGATTTTCTTAAGCAGTACGGTAACGGAAGGGAGCCAAATTGAGCATGAATAGTTGCTGCAAAGTTGTACCGCAAATTCGTACTCCCATTGCTTCTTGGCAAGAAGAGTAGTATGACCAAGAAATTGGCCACCAGAGCGACCACTAAACAAATCTATCCTTGAGATCATCGAATGAAACAGGAAAAAAAGCAGCGAGCCCAAGCTGTCTGCCTCACCAAGAATCCTAAAACAAGAAGATTCTCAGCTTAAGCCGTAAAAACACAGACAGAACTGCAGATCTTACCGCAAAATGTGCACACTAATAAAAACCCTCCTATGTTCCGAAACATTTGCCAACATCTTCACAAAAATCTGAAACAAAAAAAACATGCAACGTTTTCATTCATAAAAAGCTCGACATGTAAAAAAGTCCCTTCCAGCAATCTAAGACATTACCTGAAATAATTGATCTGTATCATCATTCCTCGACAACCAGCATGGTAGAATAGCTGATATAAGTCCTTCAAAAATCTTGTGTGCATTGTTATCCCACTGCAAAAGGATTGGGAAGACATGAACACTGCATTAGATAATATGAATGGATTGAGAGCAATATTCTAAAGTTTACCAAGGGTCAACCTGTTCAGTAGCATATTCTCCAATGGCAGCAAGAATATCTACCATTTGGCCAAAAACTAGATCAGGCATAATCTTCACAATCGTTGTTATCAGAGAGAATATGTGATTTCGGACACCCAAATCATTTGAGTCTCGAGCAAAACTCAGCACCAATGGAAAGTCAAAATTCTGGATCATATCCTGATATTGGGGAAAGAATGAAAAGGCAACCACAGAGAGGGAGAAAGAACTAGCCTGAGCAAAGTTAATCTTTAAGCAGAAATGCAAAAGCTCATGCAAGAGAAAAAACCTTTGGTATGGGATCAACGTTAATAGAAGCTGTGATGTTCTCCAAAACCAATAGCAGAGCCTGCTGAATGTAGGTGACTGTATCAGTAACGGCTTGAGCAGAATTACAAGACAGAGTTTCATCCTCGTGAGTAGCTTTAGGCATCAACACATCACTTGTCTTTATCATGCGAAGCAATTTAAACAAGGGTCCAAAGAGTGAGGGCCTACAGAATATTAGAGAAATCACAAGTCAGAACTCCCTGGATGCCAAATCATTGATTTATGAATGATAATTGAACCAAACAAAGATTGAGACCTGTTTTCCATGTTTTTCTTCATAAGTAATACATCAAGCAAAGAACTTAGCATAGTCAGCGCGTTTTCTTCATTCATTGTAACACGGATTAGTTGCTTGGCTGATTTCTTCTTCTTCTTCTCAGAAATTATAGGGGTTTTATGGTTCAAAATGGAATCAAGAACCCGGCCAACAATAGAGCAGCCAAACTGCAAGATAGATTCAATACAATGAGAATCATTAGTATGAGTTTCATCAGAAGCAATATTCTTAGAGATAATAAATATTACACATTACTCAAAAATAAATAAGAGACCCAAATGTTTTATAGAGCTCTATGGTTAGCACAGACAGTAGACTAGGTTCAAATAGGCTGCAGTAACACATAAATAATAAACCTAGAATGAAAAGCAAAGTAGCCTTAAAATTGAAAATAAAAATAAAGATAAAACGAAATGCACAGTAAAGAAGAAGACAGTGTGCTTGCTACATACATCAATCCGAATCAAAGCATCTCTAGCAGAACTTTGTACATCTCCACGTGTATTCCTAAATAGCACCAAAAGATTGAAGAAGATAATTTCCTGAAACAAAATGGAGACGACTTATGATAATAAATTTCATTAAAAAAAATAAAAAATCCATAATTTCTTTCATGCACATACAGAATGACGGTTAAGCATTTGATTTCAGCTAAAAGCCACCAACTTTCCTGCTAATAAAATAGAGACCAACCTGAGTTTCATTCTTCATTGCAGAAAACATTGAGCTAGTGAGATTTCTCAGAACACGTAAGCATGGCTCCAGACCTGCACTATCTGCAGCTTTGCTTATCTGCAATATAAGCAATAACAAACTAAAGCACAGCTCCCCCCCCAAAAAAAAAAAGGAGAGAGATATTGATGCAACTAATACTTGACCTGTAATGCTTTTATTATGAAGTCTTCAAATCCATGCAATTCATGAGATGAAGACGGACTACAACAGCACTGGAAAATGTGCAAAGTCATGACTTTAATAACTTAGCAAGGCTGGGGCATTAAAATGAAAGCAAAACTTCAAATTTTACCTCGAGTAAAAGACACAATATCTCTATGTCACTCTGTAGCAGCTTTGTGCTGTGTTGGTTACATAGTTCAAGAAGATCTTGAAGCATTGCCCTCATAACTGGAATAGATATAAGTTTACTGCCCACACCTTTGATCAAACACAGAATTCTCAACTGCCATTAAGAGGAAAGAAAAAATTACTTTAGCAATTAAAACTGACATTGCTGATAAGAAAGATTTAAAAAAAAAAAAAAAAGATATCTATTCTTCTTGATAATTTAACCACAACTGAACAAAGAACGGTATATTCAGAGTTTGTTTAAAAAAATGAAACTGATACCTTAGAATGGGCAGGTAGCCCAAGAGCACGATTGAGAATAAAATGCAGAATTTCATCCTTGGTGAAATCGTCAAATCTGGTATACACAAAATTAGGAAAGAAAAATTAAGTCAATTGATTAAAAATTATATCTGGAAAGTGATATAGAAGATGCGTCTTTCATCTAAATTCTGCAAAATAACGAGTGAGAATACACTACACAGTACACAGCTCTTAGTCAAATAAAAAATCCAATGCCAACCTCTTTTCAATGGCTTTTTGCACCAAGAGGCTGTCAGATGAGGAGCTAAGAACCGATGTCAATAAAGAGCAAAGAACATTTGTGTCAGATAGAATCATTTTCTTCTGCTGAATAACTAAGCTCAAAACCTCTCCAAGCCATTGTAGGTGGGCTACGACCTTTCCTGAAATGCCACAACATTAAATTGAGATGAAGCATATTTAAACATAAGATATAATATCTGCAGTTATCACATACCACTCCTGGTACAAGAACAAAAAGCATAGAGTGCTTCAATGTAGCTCATGGCCGCTGCTCTCACATTCTACAAATATAAGGGAGAAGTGATTCCTTGATTTATGCTAAATTGCAAAAGACATCAAACATATACACCCAAATCTTTTTTCGGTGAGAAGGGTAAGAGCAGCTCAGAACCAGATAAATAGTATTGGCAGAAATGTAACAAGTCAAAACCTGGTTGTCACTAGATAATGGAACAAGGACAACAGGAAAATCAGAAAGAAGTTGGTTGGCATGGATATCATCTAATTGAGAAGATATTTGTGTGAGAAAGTGAAGGCTTTCAATCTGGGAAGCATCAGAAGCACCTGAAAGTCAGACATACAAAAATAAAATAACTTTGAAAATATTTTGGACAGTAAAATGTGTTACATCTGTAATTTAAAAAATTATAAGTTCAAACTATAAGCAAGCAACCATAACTTCAAGACTAAATAAGATGCACTGTGAGGAAAAAGAATGGATTGACCAAATAAAAGGATGACAGAGATATTCAAACCTTCTACAGATAACATATTTAACATCAAGCGAGACAAAGGAGCTTTGCACTTCAAGAGCAGAAGATCCTGATGTTTCTCAAAAATATCCTTTGGTTGGCGTCTGATGAATAAAAAAACATCCTCAAGACTGGATGCCCATGCACCATTTAAATCCTGTAAAAACAATAGCTCAGCACCAAAGGATAAAGAGGGAGTGCTTTGTGTTTAATGTTTTGAAGAGCTTCAAAACATTTTTTAATATTTGAAGTTTTCCAATTGTGTTCTATTTTTATGCGCCAAAAAGTTTTGCTTAAAATTTAATTTTAAAAACATTTCAAAAACTGAAAGTTTTTTACGGCTGCAAAAAAATATTAGTGCACTGAAAACATCCCCGCAGTCAAATTGAGATAAAGATGAGGAACAGAGAAGTCACCAACCAACGAATCATCACCCGGCATTGCTTCGGTAAATGCTTCGATCAACTTAAAGAGAAGGCAAGCAAGAATCTCATAATTGAGGTCTTTACTTTTAAAATTGGAAAGATCTTCTAAGATTCCTTTGCAATCTCTATCCAGGAAACTCTTCTTGCACTGTCAGCCATAACAACTCTCAGTTTCAATAAATCACTAATACGGAAGAAAGTGAATATAGTTTCAAAAATGGTGATACCTGTTCTGCTGATATTCCAGCAGCCTCCAACATCCCCCACTCACTTTTCATAAATGGGAAACATGAACCAAAAAATAAAAGGAATTGATCAGCATCTGAAAAAAAAAAAAAACAGACATTAGAAGAAAATATTTTTTCTTTAACATCTTACGGATACTGCCTGCTGAAATGCTCATGTCTAAGATTCGGCAGGTTTCATAAATAAAAAATTAATCAAAGGCATTAATCATTAGAATAAACTGAAATGGAGACAACTTTACCCTTTTTCAATTCATTCAATGACTGCAACAAGACCAGAAAGAATAATGCCTTTGAAAGATCATGCGGCTTGCAGCATTCCACAAGCCAATGCATGTATTCAGCCCAATTTGATGAAAATGACTTCCCTAACTTACTGACATTGTCAAAATTAGTGGAAGAGAGGCATCCTTTAAGTGTCTGCAATAAACATAGGTTAAACATAAAATAGTCATATCCTTTCCGATTGCCAGGCTCAGTTAAATAAATCTGTGAACTATTATTTCAACCAAAGAAGTGCGAAATTGCAGCAACTACTAAAGACAAGACCTCCTGCCAACTTGCGCAAATAATAGTGGAATATCAGGGATCTATACTTTTTTTCTGTAAATCAAAAACCATAATCTGCATACTTTGTAGGTATATCAAAAAAGCACGATAGACTTCCATGTGAAGAGAATGATATCTTAAAAGTTACTTACCTTCCCCACTGTTGGGATCGTGAGGTTCTCATAGAAGGGCCAACTTAACTCCCTAGCAAATTCCAATGCCTTCACGTTACTTAACCGAGTCTGTCACGACACCGAAATAACAAAACTCAGAAAGCAAAGAGTATGACACTACTATTTTGAGATCTAATTTATCATAAATGCAAATAAACCCCTGAAAGGATTTAAATAAAAAACCTTGGGCTGTATAAGCAGCAGCGGAAAGATTGCAGCTGCAATTTTCATTGCATAACCATTCTGATCCTTGAAACTTCTAACTACTTGTTGAAGGCAAGCTAAAGCAACATCATGGAGTGGTGTTTTATTTGATGAACCTGAAAATAGAAGACCAGTACAGCCAAGCTTAAAGATACAACAGTGAAAGAAGACTTTGGTCATATTTGAGATATTTTAGGTAATTACAGATTAAAAATAAGTCCAGTAAAGTCGAAGAATGGCAAAAGCTCACTCACTTGAAATCAAAATTTCAGTGCACTTATGCAAGACATGCTGAATTGGCTCAACAAGAAGAGATGCATCAATAATGTCACGCAAATTATCCAAACTCAGTACTGCCAGAACAACATTTAATTTCTCATCATAAAGCCTTCGAACTAATGCATCTTGAATGTCATCGAACTTCTGGCCAATAAGACACAAGTTAAGCAGCAAAAGAAAAAAGCAGAGCTAAGATGATGAAAGAATACCAGCAAAAAATTCCATCTTATAACAGTGAAAATGCTCAAAGAATATTAACACAAAAGGCAAGCTCGAAGCTCCGAAAAGAAAAAGCAGTTACAAGCATTGGATAACTTTTAAATATAAAATTTTATATGAAATTAAATGTGATATTAACTATGAAAATATTGGATGCAGTAGAGGAAATTATACAATGTCATCATTTTCAATGCAGAGAAATCGAACTCTCTAACACCGAATCTTCAAAAGGCTTCAGTAATTTGAACTTGGAAATATTACATGCAGAGGAGGAAAAGCCTGGTGCAGTAAATAAAAAATACTAAGCACATAAAATTTAAAGAAGAGAAAAGAAGTTACACCTTTGAACCAGCTACTTTTGTACTCGAAATATTTAGTGTGTTCATACTTGAAATAGCCAATCTTCGAGCCTCGGGCTATGGAATTCAAGAACTAAATGAGTTATGGAATTCAAGCCATCATGTAATAAACTTTCACTATCACTTCAAAAAGACTTACATCTGAATGTTCCATAGCAAAAAGTAATTTAGGATCAACCACTTCATCTGACACGTGAAAATGCTCACCCAATATTGTGCAGAGTACATCATAGCTTGATTTTTTAGTGTCCTATCAGAGTATCACAAAAATTATCTGTGATTTCAGACAACAAAAAAAAGAGAAGAAAATACAATAAAATCTTTAAAAAGATCAACCTTCATAATTGACAAGAAAGCTCTACGAGATTCATCTGGATAAATCTGGCAAAGATGTGTCAGAATCTGTGTAGCTGTACTGCCTACATTAAAGGAACCACAATACCAAAAAAATCAATAGAAAAAATAAAATAAAATACAGACAGCACCTAAAGGTAAAAGTTTGGAAAACAAACCTGATTCAGCAGATGCAGAATTGATATTTCCCTGAGATAACCTCAACTGCAGGTTGACAAGCCTGACGACTATTTGGTTTACATAGAACTTCAAAGGGACAGTCTCCAACAAGGACAACAAGACTCGAGTGTGCACATCATCAAAAAAACTGCAGATAAATATAATAAAATTTTCAAATAAAATAAAAACATAATGGTTCAGTAAAAGAAAAAAACAAATCCAACCTGTACTCTACTAGCGAGTCAACAAGCACGCCCAAAAACTTATTAATGTTAAATTTCTTTTCTAGGTTTGCCAGGATTGCAGGAAAACCTCTACAAAACACAGAAATAGAGATTTCAAAGAAAAGGAGATGGTCACGGGGTAAAGAAGGTGTTGTATAGTGAGAAAAAATTAATACCTTACTTCATTCAGCAGATTCAAGGTCTTCTTCGGGATTAAATCCAAATTTTGAAGCTATTGCAAGGGTCAATAGTGCCACAAACGGTTAGTATAAATCCAAAGCACCCAGCATATAAGAGCATTAAACATGTCTTGTACATATCAACAAGATAAGCAAATTTTACTTGACATGCTAGTTTTTCCCACTAAAATCTAGAACAAGTACCTGAACAATGGTGATGAGAGTCATGAAGCACATATTTACAAATTGCAGGTCATTATCTTCACTAGAACCCACTCTAGCTATACCAGCCACCCAAGATAACAAGCTCTTGGCAACATTGGGTGACAAAGCTGACTTTTGAGCTAGTAAGCTTATAATCATCATAGCACCTGCCTGCACATTAAAACATAAATTTATTCTCATGAATGCCTGGCGTAATAGTAACAGATAGAAGAAAAATATTTTGAGAAAAAGCAACCTTCTGGTCAAATCCTCCCCCACTAGATTGCAACACTGAACTCAAATATGGCAGAATTCTTTTTACCATATCACTATGAACATCAGCAATTCCCAAAACTTCAAAAACAACACCAGTACAAAATCCAATAACTTCCTTCGATGGTTGAGTCTTTTTTACAGGTGTAGCCTGAAAATTAAAGTTCCAGTAAATCAAAAATAGACCAAATGCGAAGACTGGGATTGAACGTACATAGTCACAAATGGCTTCCAAGACCCCCATATCTCGTAAACATTGTTGTACAATTATCTCACGTGGTAACCGTGCACCTGATGATTTGACTCCATCGAGAAATTTCCATTTACTATTCCTGCAGCAACCATTTGGAAAGCGAAGAAAAAAATCTGCTACAATCAATTGTGAATCTTCACATGAATCCAGTAAAACAAGAAAAAAAAAAGACAACCGTATCACACATCCTGGAAATCATAATGCAGTCTCACCCTGTGTCAATAAGTTGCACTATTCGGACAAAAATGTGTGTGTCATGGTAAGGAAGAGCACACAAAATCAGATCATCTTTATTGAAGATATGAACCCTGCAGACGAAAGGAAGAAAATGGGCGAAAGAAGAGAAAAAAAATAATGAGCATGGATAATAAAACCTTTAAGAAATGAAAATTAAAATAAAATAAAATAATCACAAGAAAAAAAAACATACTTGTATCTACGAATCAAATACTCCAACGTCTTCAAAGCAGAACCCAACTCGATATATCCAGAGAGAAGTCTTAAATAAGAACTAATTGACGCATTGATTCTGTTGTTTTCTTCAAGCCCCAGCAACTCCCGGTCCAGTTCCTTACTCTGGTGACTGAACAAATCGCTCTTATAGTTTTTAAACCTTCCCTCACTTGATATCAAAACATCCAAACCTGTTCGGAAGCGAACACAATTAAAATTAAACCGTACACATCACATCATCATAGAAGATCAAATCAGTACATTCCAAATACCAGAAAGAGCGAGATTGAAAATCGTATCAACATCGATGTCTGCCGCAGCTTTAGCATCGAACAATATGGATGGCCGAGTGAACGGGGTCCTCCTACTCGGCTCAGGTTCATTGGTGACGTTAAGAGCTACCCTAATCGCCTGTAACTGGGATGCAATTGAACTCCCCGGCATCACGAAGCTTCTTCAATTGTTCGTTCGCTACGGTGGAACAGGGAGAAGAGGATTCGGAAGTAGGGTTTTATTTTATGATACAAAAGTGTTTAAACCCTAAAAAAAAATATATATGTATTGCATAATAAACCCATTGTACGGTCAAACCCACTAACCAAAGCCCATTTGTGAGCCCAAAAGTGAGCCCAAAACGGCCAATATACAAAAAGCCCTAGAGAAGCTCCTTCGCCGATTCCGACGCCGCCTCCGTTCTGCAACTTGACCTGATTCCGGCGGAGAGTAGAATATGGCAAGCGATAGCGAGGCCGAGAAGACTGCGCAGAAAGAAAGGGAGAAAAAGAAGTTGCTATGTCTCGCTCCCATAGCCAAGCCATTAGCCGGCAAGAAACTCTGCAAGCGTACCTTCAAACTCGTTCGTCGAGGTTCCGCTAAGTTAACCTACCTTCGTGGATTAAATTTCCAGAATGCTGTTCTTGATTCTGTCGTTTGAGATGATTAATCTCCGTCGTCTATTTTCAGCTGCGGAAAACAAGTGCTTAAAGAGAGGGGTTAAGGAGGTCGTTAAAAGCATTCGCAGAGGAAACAAAGGGTCCGTGTTCGTTCTTCACTCGTAGTTTTAAACTGCAATTTCTTTAATGATTTCGTACCTGATCGTGATTCGGCAATGGCGGCTGCTGCTACAGAATCTGTGTCATTGCCGGGAATATTTCTCCGATAGATGTCATCACCCATGTCCCAATCTTATGCGAAGAAGCCGATATCCCCTACATTTACGTTCCGTCGAAAGAAGTAAGTCGCTGAATTTTATGTTATGCATCTCTCCGATCGTTTGCCCATGAAATGTTCTTCTGTTTTTTTTTTCCAGGATCTTGCCAACGCCGGTAAGACGAAGAAGCCTACGTGTTGCGTCCTGGTGCAGACCCAGCCGACGAAAGGGGAACTTGGGCAGGAAGAAGGAGATAAGTTGAAGGGAGAATATGATTCCGTAGCTTCCGATATATCAGAAGTCGCTAACTCCATGTTTTGAGCCCTTTTTAGTTGGGCGTTGTAGCAATGGATGTTTTTCTTGATTTTTATATAATGATTTAGAGACAAATGAAACGCAGATCTGAATACTCGTAGATCTGAAACAATGGAGGAGGACGGCGGCGTTTGTTCGTCGGAAACAGCCAACGGAGGTGAAGATGTGTATAGTTGTAATGAATCCGACGCTTCTTCTGCCGATCATTTAGTCGTAATGGTGCACGGGATTTTCGGAAGGTATTCATTCATTCGATCGTCTTATTATCGTCGATCGATTCCGGTTTTCTTGATTTCGGAGAACGATGATGAGTTGAGTTGAGTTGAGTTGCAGTCCATCGGATTGGAAGTACGCCGCTGAGAAATTCGCCCTGCGATTCCCCGATAAAGTCTTCGTTCATCGTAAGTCGCCATGGAAATCAATTTTTAAGCTTCATATTTTCCTTCCTCCGCCGCCCTAATTTCTTCCACTCTTCTTATTCGCAGGCAGTGAACGGAATTCTGCAATGCTGTCTCTTGATGGTATTGACGTAATGGGTGAGAGGCTTGCAGAAGAGGTTTCTTTCTCTCTTTGCAAATTGAATGGCTCCTCGTTTTTCTTCCTTCCTCCATAACCATAGAAATCCTCCATTGCAGGTCCTCGATGTGATCAAGAGAAAACCCAACCTCACCAAAATTTCTTTCATTGCACATTCTTTAGGAGGACTCATGGCCAGATATGCCATCGGAAAATTGTATCGAAACCCCAACATTGCCAATCTCACACCCATCAATTTCATAACTGTAGCCACTCCCCATCTTGGATCTCAGGGAAACACTCATGTATGATAAATACATCTGTCTTAGTCTTATCTTATATATACACATACATATAACTGGTGATTGATGATCGTATCCATTGTTTTGTTCAGGTACCATTTCTCTTCGGCCTTACGCCTTTGGAGCGAGCTCTTGGTAACGTCGTTCCGTGGATATTTAGAAAGACCGGCATCCACCTCTTCCTTAAAGACGGCGACGGGGAAAAGCCTCCACTGCTGAGGCGTATGGTCGAGGATAGCGGAGAATACCTTTTCATGTAGGTAAACAAGAAATAATCCACTTTAGTACTTTCGAAATGAATCCCATTTCAACCTATAATTATATGTATGTATAGGTCTGCTCTGGGATCCTTCCGCCGCAGGGTGGTTTACTCGAATTTCGACTATGACCGTATCCTCTCCTCCCTCCTGTATGTATAATAGCTGGGCTGTATGTATAGGTTAGTTTCCTTCATGGCAATGGTTGTTTAGATATTGTGGGGTGGAGAACGGCATCAATTAGGCACAGAAACAAACTCCCAAAGGTAGTTTTCCTTCCATTATACTTGTGGGTATAAACTATAGTGTCTTTCCTTGTTTTGGTAGTGGGATGATGATACTGCCATTGATGAAAAGTATCCTAATATCATTCACGAAGAACATTGCGAAGCTCGGGACATGACGATTTCAGATGATGGTGATGGTGACGATGATGATGATGATGATGATGATTTAAACAGGATGGATGGTAACTATTACAATGATTATTATTGGTTCAGGGTTTAGGGGTTTAGGGATCTATTGATGAAGTGGTTTTTATTGTTTTTCGACAGGGGAATTGATAAACGGGCTGTCCCGCGTAGCGTGGGAGAAGGTCGACGTTAGCTTCCAACGATGCAGGTTCAGATTTGCTGCTCATAATCTCATTCAGGTTCAAGACCATTTTATGCATTACGAGGGAAAGGATGTAATACGACACCTGATGGATCATTTCTTGGTGTAGTCATGTGAAAAAAATATATATTATTTATTGATCGGCCCCTCTTGATTCTGTATATTGCGAATTTACCACATTTTTTTTTTTAATATTTTCAAAAACAATAAATTTTGTCGTACATTTAATTTAATTTATATATTTTATACATTTTTAATAATAAATATGATACATTTATAAAAATTGGAAGTAATAGTTATTGTTTTATTGTTTTATACATGTTATGAATTAGGAGGGAGAAGATGTAATACAATAATTATTTCTGTTATTGCGAACAAATAGTAATAATTATTTTTGGTGACCATGCCATAATAGTTTGTTTTTTGTATTGTCATGATTATTTGAAGTTAAAGGATTTTAATCATACTTTTTGTAATAGTTTGAAATTTCTATCATTAACTAGGGAGAAGATGTAATACAACAAACACCTGATGGATGGATGGATGATTTTCCTGGTGTGAAAAATATTTATTTATTGATTGGCCCTTCTAGATTGTGTATATTGCGAAATCAGCAACTAGGAAGAGGGATCGATTTCGTGGGGGAAGTTGACGATGGCTTTGCAGCCTCTGAGCTTGAAGGCGGCCCTGTCGTAAGCTTTCGCGGCTTCGACGGCGGTGTCGTAAGTCCCGAGCCACACGCGCGTCCCTTTCTTCTTCGGATCGCGTATCTCCGCCGCGAATTTCCCCCACGGACGTTGCCGGACGCCTCTGTAGCGCCGCGAGTATTCCTCCACCACCGCTGCTCGCCTCTTCTCCCGGCGAACGGCCGGCTCCTCCCCCTCCCCGTCGATCCTGGAAATCGCGAGGTGGAGATCGCCGCAGTGAGGAGGCAGAGAGTAGGCTTCCGCGAAGGAGCGATCGTCGTAATCGAGGAGGTGCTGGCGGATGATTTCCAGAGCGGAGCTCTCATCCGGCGAAGCCATGGCGGTTGCCGCTGTTGCATCGGTCGACGACGCTTTATAGAGGAAACAGGGAGGCGGCTTCGCGGCACCACCCGATAATTAATTAAATAATATAGATAAAAAATAGAATATATAATTATATATAGGATTATTATCAATTTATACCTTATCTATTTTCGATTTTTTTTTCAAAAAATATATTTATTATTTCGTAATTTCAAATTATATCCATTTTATTTTAAAAAAAATGAGCAATTTATACCCAACGACGTTAATTGACATTGCAATTTATACTACTTATGTTTTATTTTGTGACAAAATATACATTAATTGATAGTATCGTCAAACGGAATGAATATAAATTCTTCAATTTTTATAACAAAATAATTATAATTTGTAATTATATAAAATATATATTTTACAAAAATTAAAAAGAAATAACGTATATAATGCAATAAACTATATATATGTATAGGATTTATTGAATTTTATACCACTTTTCTTTTCGATTTTTGCAAAAAAAAATACCTCTCTTATTTCATAATTGCAATTTATACCCCTTATGTTTCATTTTGTTACAAAATATACTCAATTCCGTTTGATGACATCATTATATGTTTGATGACATCATCAATTTGGGTATATTTTGTCAAAAAATGAAACATAAGGGATATAAATTATAACGAAAAATGTTAATTTTTCCGTTAGTTAATAGCGTTGTGTATAAATTGCTAATTTTGAAATAAAAGGAATATAAATTGTAATTATGAAAAAAACGCAGTATTTTTTACAAAAATGAAAAAGAAATAAAGTATTTTTTGTAATTATATATATATATATATAACCGTGAGTTTGAATATTTCCAGGAAGGATGGTATTTTTAATTAATTTTAATATTAAAAAAAATAAATGCAGTGGTCTACGTGGACTGGCCGAAGAGAAAAGTCGTCATTTGACTACTCAGTCAACGGTCACAGGTATTTTATTTTATTTATATAAAAAAAATTGGAATTATTAGAGAGACGGGTCAGGGTGGTCTTTTTACTTTTCCTTGCCTCCCTCCCTATTTTAAATGTCAATTGAAAACAAATCGCGGATTTGAACTTTGAAATGGTTTATGTTTTTATGGTAAAAAGTCGTCATATATGAATAACGTGTTCGGTTTTTTGTTGGATTTAGATTTTTTTAATTATATAGATTTTTTTTTTTTTTTGTTCAGTGGGAATTGGAAATGGATTATTTTATAAGTGATTACGCAGTACGGAAATAGATTCCCAAACATGGAAGGAACTCTATAAAAAAAAACTAACACACAGCATATATGAATATGATTACACCGTACATGCTAGTATGCTATGGTAATTAATGTTATTAAAATATGCAGGATAGTGACACAAAGCCGTAAAAACTAACAGATATATGAACAATTAATAAAGTATATACACTTTTTTCGTTTTATACACTTTTATAAAAAAAATACACTTTTATAAAAAAAATACACTTTTATAAAAAATACACTTTTATACACAAAGCCGAGAATTTTATACACTTTTT
>KE527201.1:0-11823 GCA_000441915.1 Genlisea aurea | reverse complement strand
AAAAATCGAAAATAAATTGGGTATAAAATACCAAAAACCCAATACCATAATAAAATATATTTCGGGTCGGGTCGGGTTGAATAACCCGTTTCTCTCTTTTTTATTTTTTTTGTTTTTTGTGGGGAGTTGCAGTGGGCGAGTGTGGATGAGCTTCTGGGGCAGCAGTTCTATGAAGAAGATGAAATGTTCAGTAAAGCGATTCAAATCTGCGTCGCAAATCGGGAGCCAAAGAAGAAGAAGAAGAATTATTCGGGCGGCTTTATTGCCCATCAAGTCGTTTCCAAATTCGATGCCAAATTGTCCTATTTATATTTCAACCCTTAATCACACATATATAAGGGATGCATTATTCGTCGCTTATATTTCATCATTTTGTAAAAAATATTTATATTTTTATTATTTTAAATTATACATTTTTTATTTTAAAAATGAATAAATTATTTTCAAAACGTTAGATATAAAATATAAAAGATATAAATTACAATATTATAAAATAAGAAAATATTTTTCACAAAACCCATGCTAAATATATATATATATATTATTTAATCATATCATCCTAAAGAAAAAACAGATGATGAATAAAGAAAGCTTTGTTCACAATCCGGGCAGAGGGAAGAGTGCGGTCAACATGTGCACTTCATTTTCCAGATCCCTGAGGCGATCGCCGAGAGGGAAGCTTCCAGAAGAGCCGACGAACTTCACGAAGTCCTGAAGCTTCGACCCCGAGACGCATCTCTTCGCGTCGATCGCGATCCGCACCCCTTCGTCGATCAAATCCCCCACCCTCGCGAATTCCGCCTCGCCGAAACCCCGCGTCGTCATCGCCGGGGATCCGATGCGTATTCCTCCCGGCACCACCGCGCTCTTGTCTCCTGGTAAATAAAAACCGATAATAAATATAAAACGTCTATATATACCCAGCAGAAATGATCCAATTCATATATATATATATATATATATAGATGCCGACCTGGAACGGAGTTTTTATTCAGTGTAATGGAAGCCATATCCAGAATCTTCTCCACTCTAGCACCATCAATGCCCTGACTCAGACAAAAAAAAAACAAGCAAGGTAAAAAAACCCCCCAGCTTTTTTAGGGTTTATAACAGAGTTTTGCAGACCATCGGCCGGAGATCGACGAGAACCAAATGATTGTCGGTTCCACCGGAGACCAGTTTGTATCCCAACTCGATGAGTCGATTCGCAAGAGCTCTACAATTAGATACCACCTTAAAAATAACAAAAGGGGTATAATATAAGTTTGCGTTTCGAAGAAATGCAGTCTGAGAAACAAAAAAAAAAACCTTTCTCTGATAAGCCTTGAACTGAGGAGACTGAGCATGCTTCAGGCAAACGGCTAATCCCCCGATCGTGTGATTGTGTGGACCGCCCTGGAAGAAATATGATTGACGACTTTTCTTATATATGTTACTCTTATTTTCCTCGTCAAGTACTGACCTGCATCCCCGGAAAGACGGCGTTGTTTATGGCGGATTCTAAGTCGACGCCCAAAACAGGTTCTTTTCGGAAGAAGATCATTCCGCCTCTCGGACCCCTGAGCGACTGAAGAAACGGAATGGTGGTTACTTGGTTAAGGGAATCAATCTGCTGAGAGTTCAAGGTCGTCACAAAAGATATCAAACCTTGTGCGTTGTAGTCGTCACGACGTCGCAGAACTCGAAAGGATCGCCGACGACGCCAGCAGAAACAAGTCCGCTGATGTGGGCCATGTCCATCATGAGAAAAGCACCGACGGAATCTGCGATCTACGGTTTCATGATAACGAAACACACACGTTACGGGGCAACTCTTCTTTCTCATCATGATAAGATGAATCAGAGACATCATGGGAACGACGAAATCTAACCTCCCTCATGCGGCCATAATCGAAATCTCGAGGATAAGCACTGGCGCCGGCAATGATGAGTTTCGGGCGAAATAGGACGGCCGTTTTCTCGAGCATGTCATAGTCGACGAGGCCTGCAAAGAAAAAAAAAGCTTAAATCAACAACGAGTTTCGATGAACACGTATCGATTCATCATTTCGAACATCAACCTGTAGATTCATCGAGTCGGTAAGGCATGGATTCGAAATAAATGGAAGTTCCGGAGACCCTCCTCTTCGGAGTCATGAAACCATGAGATAGGTGGCCACCGTGAGGCAAATCTAATCCCTGAAATTCAAAAGCCATCGATCAATGTCTTTGAGACGCTTCACAAGGGAAGGGAAGGGCTTTCGACATTTACCATTATGCGATCGTGCGGGTTGAGAATGGCCGTATAGACCTCGAAATTTGCAGGAGAACCCGACAATGGCTGCACATTCACACCCCATTTCTGAGAATCCAAATTAAACGCAGCAATGGCCCTTTGTTGACAGAGAGTCTCGAGTTCATCAATGTATTCATTGCCACCATAATACCTGAAAGGAGGATCAAAACAGAGATTCACAATGAAACTATGGATCCCATACATCATAGAGATCTATCGACCTTTTCCCAGGCAATCCTTCTGAATATTTATTAGTGAGGCAAGAACCAACAGCTTCCATCACCGCTCGGGACGTGAAATTTTCAGAAGCAATCAGTTCCAAGCTTCTCAACTGTCGATTCTTTTCTTTTTCTATAATGTTGAGAACTTCAGGATCGGCTTCACTCAATCCCAAGTCCTCAAAACTGCTCCTCTCGTTTACTGCCAATTCAATTTTAACAGTAAAGAGTAGGCGATTTAAGAAGCATCACAATCAAAAGATTTTTATTTATTTTTTTTTCTCACCTCCATTCTCGTATACAGAGACAGATTGTGACTGTCCGGCGATTGAACTGGTTTTAAACAGGGTCGACCTGAGGGGGGACTTCACTGATTGCTGTCTCACGACTAAGTTTGGCGGAAGTGAAAATCTTCGATCGTTGAACGACTGCTGAATACAAGTCATTGTTGTGGATCCACAGCAGGATTCCATCATGAAACCTGTGGAGAAATCAAGTGTTAATAAAGAAACCCTATTCGAATGAAAAAAAAAAAGAAGAAGAAGATTCAGACTGTACTGAAAATACAATTTGATATAGAATTCACAGCAGGAAACTCACAATTCGAATAAGTTGATGACAATTGAGGACGAGAGAATCCTACCGGGAGCGGCGGCGGCGGCGGCGGCGGGCGAAAGTGTTTTAAACTGGGCTTTGGGCCAACAATTGTGAAAGCCCATTCATAATAAATCGTATATAGCAATAAATATATATATTTTTATGTGGGGGTTAATGGGATTATATAATACGTATTTTCATATATTTTCTATTTTTACTTCATAATTATAAATAATATATTTTTTTAAAAAAAAAAATTTGTGTTTTTTTTTATGATAAATGGTGGTATTACTTAAGAAAAATCAATGATGAATCATTGAATCGTCAAAACTGAAACTAGTGGACGTACCAGATTTTGCAAGTAGGTGAGTAGATTTGTTCGCCTCGAGTCGGACAAAGGTAGCCGTGCCATTATCGAAGTCTCTAAGGATGGCCTTAATATCGCAGAGAGTACTACTGAGAACTCAATTTATCATGGAATCTTTAGTGATGACACTAACGAGAGTGAGACAGTCCCATGAATTTGGCAAATTCTAGTCCATATTTTACAGCGAGATACTCACAATGCTCTGGAGGTATGGGTAACGAAGAGTGCCTCAAATATCAGGCAACGTAGGGACATCGATCGTCCCGTATCCGCATAGGAAGTACGATTTCCCACTGTAAAATCGTACAGTGGGAAATATCGATCGCCTGCTTGAGAGCTCCTTCTTCGGGCGCTTGCCATCGGGTTGCTGTAGCTCGATGAGTGGTTTAATCCGTTTGATAATGTCATTAATCATTTAATAATAAATATATTTTAATAGAAAATGAAATATAAAATGATATAAAATGCAACGCTATGAAATCGCATCTATTAATTTTTCGGTCAGTTGGATTAGTATGATATGATTAAATAATATATATATATATTGTTATTATTTGATATTTTGTTACACTTACTTTACGTGTCGTTGCGTTACGTCCAAGTGACATGAAAAAAAAAGTGACATGAAAAAAAATATCAAATAAATTAATAAAAAAAATAAAATAAAATATACAGTACGGACCCGATCGTAATAAACAAAATAGATAGATAATTAATAATATATAGCGACTTGTCATATCCAAAAATAAGGGGAAAGTGGGTCCCATTCCCATAAAAGCCTGTAAGAAAACGATTTCTCATAACTCCGTCACGCTTTTAAGTTAGCCAAAATTATGAACAAAAATATTAATAATTTAATTTTAAAAAAAAAAAAACAATCTCCGTCAGGCGTCAAGGAATGGAAGGTACCACCGGCGGTACCCCTATCCCGATCCCTACCCCTACCCCTACGTCCAACAGCGTCCCACAGACGAGCGATTTCGCCGTTGGAATTCTGAGACAGCTCAATCCGCCGCCCGGAATCGCCGTACATTGCGGCTGCGGCCTCTGCATCACCCTCCCCGGTATGCAATTGAACGAGAAGTCGAACCCGATGCTCAACCGATCGCACTCCTGGTTGAACCCGGAGAAGAAATTCGCCGCGACGGTGAGATTCAGCAGATTCTTCAGCGAGCACAGCAGGTTCGGCAGTTCGCCGGAGAGCCTGTTGTTCCCCAGATTCAGCACCTCGATTCCCGTCAGGCACGACAGCGAATCCGGGAGGTGGCCGGCCAGCGAGTTGTAGCTGACGTCGAGGACCTGCAGGTCGGTCCACATTCCGATCCCTTCCGGGATGCAGCCGGTGAGGCGGTTGTTCAGGAACAGGATCTCTTTGATCCCCATGTAGCTGAAGCTGAAGGGGATGGTGCCGCTGAACCTGTTGTTGGCGAGGTTGATCACGGACGCCGGAGAGTTGCCCAGATTCTGCGGGAGCTCGCCCTCGAAGAGGTTGTTGTTCAGGAAGATGGCGTCCAGCTTGCGGTCGAAGAGCTCCTCGGGAATGGCGCCGGAGAAGTTGTTGTATCTGAAATCCAGGTAGATCAAGCTGGGCATGTAGAGGACCGCGGCGGGAAATCCGCCGGAGAGTCGGTTGTTGCTGAGGTCCAGCTCGGTGAGCGACGTCAGATCCCGGAAGGAACTCGGGACGCTGCCGGAGAACCTGTTGGTGTTGAGATGGAGGAGAGACAAATCGGAGAGGAAGGCGAGTTCCTTGACCAGCGTCCCCTGGAGGTAAGCGTGGTTGAGATCTACGGCGGCGACGACCACCCTGCCGGTGGGATTTCCCAAGTAGTCCTGCGAATCCGCGCAGAAGACTCCCTTGTAGGCGCAGACGTTGGGCCCCACCCAGGAGCGGAGGATTCCGAGGGGGTCGTCGGTGATTGCGGATTTCCAGGCCTGGAGGGCGACGTAGGCCGACTTCGCGGCGGTGGAGGTTAGGGTTCCAGGGGAGGCGTTGTTGGGCGTCAGAGGGGAGAAACCTCCTCCTCCGATCCAGACGCTTCCCCCGCCGCCGATGCTGACGACGGCGGAATCGGCGAGTGTAATGTGGAGGAGGAGAGGGAGGAAAATGTAATTTTCCATGAAAAAAGCGGCACCTCAGCCCTGGCTTCTCTGCCGGCCTTTTTTCTTCTGAAGACAGACAGTGGTTACGGCATTGATGGGGATGGGGAAGGAAGAAACGAACCAAGGGCAAGGGAGGGGGGGAATTAATTTGCTTTGAATCCTATTTATTTATTGTCCATTTTTTTCATAATTCTATTTTGAGCCTATAATAATAATAATATTGGGTTGGGCCCATTATTCATTATTGAGATGATGATGATTGATGGAGCTGGAGCTGGAGCATGGGGGGGGGGATCATCAGTCGATGAAGAAAGCAGCCTTGATGGCTTCGTATGTTGACCAGCAGATTGCAGCCGCGGGTGCGTGGAACATGGTTCTGGGTGCCCACCCCCTCATCAACCCCCGGAATCCTTCTCTCCTCACCACCCTCCTCACTACTTCTCCCATCGACGAGTACTCCTCGCACCCGCACACCCCCTGGCACTGCAACTGCGTCTTCACCACGTCCAGCGGCGTGGTCACGGCGGCGGCCAGGGCTCCCGCGGCGGCCCCCGCGGTGGCGTGGACGGCCAGGCCATCGTCGGCGCCGTCCGCCGCGAGGGCCTTCTTGGCGGCCTCGTACGCGGCGAAGTGGACCGCGGTGAAGGGCGCGTTCATGACGACCGTCGTCTTGTAGCTCGCGTAGAATCCCCCCACCCCTTCCTCCGTCGCCACGCGCCTCACGCAATCCCGAACCCCCCTGTACGGACTGCCTTTCAGCTGCAGCCTCTGCTTCACCACGTCCATCGGCGTGATCACGGCGTCGCTCGCGACCGTCGCCGCGACGCCGGAAACTGCATGGCTCAACGACGAACCGCCGCCGCCGCCTTCGTTCCTCGACAGGATCCTTTTGAAGGTCTCGTAGACGGAGAAGTAGACCGCGTGCGCAGGTCCGGCGCCGAGCGCCATGGCCAGAATCCCGCGGTAGAGCACGCCGAATCCTTCGAATTTTATGATCGAGAGGAGCGACGGCGGTCTGACGGCGGCTTTGGACGGAGAGGCTGCAGTAATCGCCTGCATACGAGTCTTGATGGTGTCGACAGGGAACATAGCCATGTGTTCGACCGAACCGGCGACGGAGCCGGCCACCATGAACTGCCAAAATTTGAGCCCGCCGTGAGGCTTCTCCTCAGCCATGGAAGAACTGCAGCGACTGTGATAATCCGATTCGGATCCATCGCCGAGCGATTTAGGCCGCGCATGTATACAATCAATCTGGGAGCGAGAATCCGGACCCGGAATCTGGAGGGAAAGATAGAGACAAAAGTCGTATCCACTTTTGTTTGATTCCTTCTCTCGTTGCCAGCCTCTGATAAGTTGAACGTAAAAGCAGAAAGATATTTTTCAAGTGCAGCCTGCCATAGCCAACAAGATTGTTTGTTATTCTCACGCAACGCAACAAAAGAAAGGGGGGGGAATATAACAAAACTGAATGACAAAAATGAATCAATATGAACTTTTCCAAAAATTTATTGGTAATGGATACCTTTTGGCTTTGGATTATCGTCCCCCTCCCAGGGTTTCTGCATCAACAAACCTCGAAGCATTTCGTGCAATTTCCAGAAGAAAAAAAAACAGCATAACATTTAGGTAAAAGTAGGAAGAATGTTACCATGAACGGTACCAGACGACAGCATTTGGTCCATATTATCGATTCGTCGCTGGATCGATTTCAATACAGTATTCAGTGCTTTCACTCTGCTCCGAACGGTACAAATCCTCGTCGCCTGTTGCATCATGAACGGGGATGGTGCATCATCTAGCAATACATCCAGCTCTGTCAAATAAACAGCCACCACAAGATCAGAAGCTAAACGATATGTGCCAAATCTGAAAGAACTTCCTAACTCATCAAATGAAATCTGAAAGAAATCGATGAAAAAACGACCTGCTGTTAGACGATCGAGAGCCGAGGTCAGTTGATCTTGACTACAAGCCGTGGCTCCGGCTCTTGAATCCAAATCTGTCAAAAGAGAAGATATCAAAGAGGATAAACTCCGCGCAACCGCCGACTGCACAGCACAGGAAGTATTCGTCTCGTCAACAGTGTCGGTTCTGTCACCGGCGTCGGTATCGGCACAGGAAATCTGGTCCTGAACGCCTTCACTCGCCTTCTCCATGCTGAAAACATCGGAAAATTATCATCAACATCAATTTCCGCCGCTGAAATTTTTTCTAAACCCTAGGTATCAATCAATGCCTTCTGATGACGCCACTAAACCGAGAGTAACAGAGATGCGAACAGGAAAACCTACACTTCTCCTTCAGGCTTCAGCACAACACTCCCGGATGCCGGAAGACGTACGCCGCAAATCCCGACGGAATTTCCGAACCCAACGGAATGATAACAACCCGCTTTTTCCAATCTCAATTTCAGACTTGATAGTCTGCAAAACTATACATTAATTTTAAAAATATATATATATATATATATTAAAAAATATTAAACACAGCTGAAGACAGCACAAACGGCCAAACGCCTCCCAAATGAACGGAGCAGATAGATCGATAATACTGGCTTGTCCTGATCGTGACCATTGATTTGTGACAGCAAAGAATTCCAACTCTTTTTTTATTTTTTATGTAATCATATTTACAGATTAATTCTGTCGTTATATGATTCTTTACAAGGGAAGGCTAATCTGTTCCATTTCACTCCCTTCCTTTCGGAATGATGCAGCTGGAGCTGGTAACGAAGATTTTGCGAGTGGCTATGGCGCTTCTTCTCATCGTTAGGTCCGTTTGGAGTGACAAGGTGTGCACTAACAGCGGAGTTCATTATTCACACACTTATCGCCATGAGCTGTCGTTCTCAAGGAATGGATCATGGGAAAAACAAAATTCGCCGCCCTCGCTGCATCGGATTCTCGGTTCCGATGAAGCCTCGACCGATTCAATCCCGCAGCAAATGAAGATTTCTGTCGGATTGAGCAGCGGAGGAGGCGCTGATTTTCTGAAGGAAGTTTCATTGCATGATGTGAGATTAGATCCGAACTCAATTTACGGCCTGGCGCAGCAGACTAATCTGGAATACTTGTTGATGCTGGATGTTGATAAACTCGTGTGGAGCTTCAGGAAGACTGCAGGCTTGGATACTCCAAGTGAGCCTTACGGAGGGTGGGAGAATCCCAATGGAGAACTTCGAGGTCATTTCGTAGGTTCGTAAATTTCATTCTTCTTCTGTTTTAAGATCACTTCTTCTTCCTCGTTCACATGATTTATTTCTTCTTCTTTCTCAAGGCCATTACTTGAGTGCATCTGCAAAAATGTGGGCTAGCACGCATAATGCTCGTCTCTATAGTCGAATGTCATCCCTTGTACTCGCCCTCTCCGAATGCCAGACTAAGATAGGATCAGGCTACCTTTCAGCATTCCCATCGGAACTTTTCGATCGCTTTGAATCTCTGGAGGCAGTATGGGCTCCATATTACACCATACACAAGGTAGAAAGATGCTTCTGTTCTGCCATATTTTCATGCGGTTAATGAAGATTTCCCACTGTGACATTTGTAGATACTGGCTGGTCTTTTGGATCAGTATACGCTAGCTGCCAATTCTCATGCCTTGAATATGGTTATCTCGATGGTTGAGTACTTCTATATGCGAGTTCAGAATGTAATAGCCAGGTATACGATCGAGAGGCACTGGCTATCTCTAAATGAGGAAACCGGTGGCATGAATGATGTTCTCTACAGGCTATATACGATAACGGTGAGCAGCTTATACTTCAAAAGCATTTCAGCATGTTTAAATATATGTTGTTTGATTTGTAGGGGAATCAAAAGCATTTCGCGTTAGCTCTGTTGTTCGACAAGCCTTGCTTTCTGGGACTTCTGGCTCTTAAGGTTTGCTTCCTTTTTTTTGTTAAAAAAAATCATAGTAGCTGATTCGTTGAAATACGGAGTTCTGTGATATTGTGAGATTTATTCCTTATACTTATAGGTGGTTTTTCCTCTGATTTAAAGATATGTGGTCATTAAGCCGGCACCATTTACGTTGATTTGTAACTTCTCACTGAAGGCTGATGATATATCTGGTTTCCATGCCAACACACATATTCCAATTGTAATCGGAACTCAAGTGCGCTATGAGATCACGGGCGATCCGCTTTTTAAAGAAATAGGGTCATTCTTCATGAGCATTGTAAATTCATCGCATAGCTACGCAACCGGAGGAACATCAGCTGGCGAATTCTGGTATGTTACAAATCACATGCAATGAAAGCGAGAGCGATGAACCGGTTTAATTTAAGTGCATTTGGGCGTGTTCGTTATATAAAATGTGTTTCAGGTCAGACCCCCAGAGGTTAGGAACTACTCTGGGAACCGAAAATCAAGAATCGTGTACGACTTACAACATGCTGAAGGTGAATCAGTTTCATGATCCATTTGATTAATGTGCTCTGAAATATCTGATCCAAAAAAATATATATATTTATATTTTTAGGTATCCCGCCATCTGTTTCGATGGAGCAAGGAAATGGCGTATGCAGATTATTACGAAAGAGCATTGATAAACGGCGTTTTGGGTATTCAACGAGGGAGGGAGCCTGGGGTTATGATCTATATGCTTCCTTTGCGACCAGGCGGTTCCAAAGCTCGAAGCTACCATGGATGGGGAACTCAGTTCAATTCTTTTTGGTGCTGCTACGGAACAGGTAACAAACAATACGTGCCCGAGTTTTTTTGTATCGTAATTAACCGACGTAAAACTGTCTCGTACCTCCAGGGATCGAGTCGTTCTCGAAATTAGGAGATTCGATATACTTCGAAGATGTGGGAAAAGAATTGGCACTTTATGTCACACAATACATATCCAGCTCTATTGATTGGAATTCCGGCCAAATTCTGATCATGCAGTTGGTAGAGCCTGCTGTTTCATGGGATCAAAGTCTGAAAGTAAAGATGAAGATATCCACCAAAACTGTATGTGCTTCCTTCCATCTTTTTTCGATCGTTTCTAGCTCGTATCATCCCCGTAATTCTTTTTTTTTTCCGATGGTAGCTTTCAGCTGCCCCGCCATCGTCCACTCTTAAATTGAGAATTCCGACATGGACATCCCGGAACGGTCCTCGGGCATCTTTAAATGGTGCAGACCTGTCCTTACCGCCACCTGGTACGTATATGAATTGGTTCGCTTCGTAGAAAGTTTATCTTAACCGATTAGTAATCGGCTTTCGTATACAAACGCAGGTAATTTCCTGTCGATAACGAGGATTTGGAGGCAAGGAGATGAAATCTCCCTTGATCTTCCTTTAACTCTGAGAACTGAAGCTATCAAAGGTATATATATATATATAGATATACATATATGTGTGTGTTCTAATGAGAAAAACGCTGATGCAGATAACAGGCCGGAGTACGGCTCCGTTCAGGCCGTCTTTTACGGCCCTTACCTTCTGGCGGGCTTGTCGAGTGGCGGCGATTGGGACATTAAACTACCGGATGGGGACGCTTCTTCCATTGCAGAGCTTCTGAGCCCGGTTCCTGCTGACTACAACTCTCATCTGATCACATTGACGCAGGAAGTGAACGGATCCGTTTCGGCCCTTTCGACGGCCTCCGATCGCTCCTCGGTCGTAATGGCGGCCTACCGTCCGGAGGCGGGCACCGATTCCGCTGTGGCGGCGACGTTCAGACTCGTTGCCGGTGTTGATTCTAGGAGGATCATGCTGGAGCCGATCGATTTTCCCGGTGCGGTGCTGTCGCACCAGGGTGAAGGCGAGAGCCTCACAGTTTCGGATGCTGCGTCGGCGGCGGCGATCTTCCGTTTGGTTCCTGGAATTGATGGCCGCGGCGACGGGAGCGTTTCGTTGGAATCTGAGTCCAGGAGAGGATGCTTCGTCAGCAGGAGGGGGAGTTCGAATGTCACGCTTACATGCGGCGGCGGAGGGACGGTGGATCGGGAGGCGGCTAGTTTTGGGGTGCGGAATGGGAGCAGTGAGTATCACGTCGTTAGCTTCGTGGCGAGGGGAGTGAAGAGGAACTTCCTCCTGGTGCCGTTATTCAGCCTGAGGGACGAATCTTACACCGTCTATTTTAACGTCTCAGCGTAATCGCCACTTGTATTATTTAATTTGTATCAAATCAACTTATTAATAATTTAATTGAAAAAATAAAACAATTGTCCAAGAAAATAATTTTTTCGGGGAATTGACATTTTATACCTTTTATCTTTCAAAAATTTACAAAAAATATTTATTTTCTTTCATAATTGCAATTTA
>KE527200.1:0-11856 GCA_000441915.1 Genlisea aurea | reverse complement strand
TTTTTTTTTTTTTTTTTTTTTTTCGGCAGCTAGTTTCCGATATGAACCCTTTTTTTTTCTTCTTCTTCTTCTTCCTCAGATGCAGGAATAGCAATGGCGGAACTTGAGTTCGATCAATCCGGTCACATTACACGAGCCGAGAAATCGTGGAAAATAATTGCCGGTTCGATTCAGCACGTTCTCGGGTACAATGTGGAACTCAGAATCAACTTAGCGTGCAACAGCAGTTTCAGTCGAAACGGGAAGCCGACGAAGAAGCTGAATTTCAGCCTGTTCGACTGCTCGAAAAGGGCGAGCAATCTCAGGTCGAGATTTTCAGCCGACAAGGGAAGCAATTATTCGGATATCACAGATGCTCCCCGTAGGATCCCGACAAGAGATAAGTACGTCGAAACTGGCAGGTCGCAGGAAGCGTGCTGCAACGGAAAAGGACTTCTGAACGTTATACGTTGCAAAGAAGGGAACGCGTTAACTGTCGGAACAACAAACGGAGTGAATGGATCGTCATCATCGGAAGAGAGGATTAGTTTTCCGAATGGGGATCATAAAAGTAGCACAGCGGAATGCCGACATTCGGTTTCTCCGGGATTCGAAAACAAATACGGGTAAGTAAATGCTTCATCATCATCATCATCATCATCAACCCCCCATTGTTGGGATCATGAACAAACTCAACTCTTCCTTGGTTGTATGACTGCAGGGCAATGGAGTTCCTGAAGTTCCACTGCTGGAACACTGCTGTTTTCCCTTTCAGGAAGGTAAATAAATGTCATCATTTAGTGTTGATGATGGTGTTGTGAGAAAAATTCGTGCAATGGGCAGGTGAGAAAGCTAAGGAATAAGCTTTCGGAGGATCATCGTCGTCATCATGCTGCTGAAAATTAGCTTTTTCTGACTGTAACTTTTCTCCATTGTTTTTGCTGTCGAAAAACTCTTCTTCCAAACTGTTTCTTCTTCCTTATTTTTAGTTTATACGGAAAAAGCGTGTTGTTGAGGGAATTAATTACAGAAGCACGATTTTTGAAGGTCGATAAGCGCCACGTGGCTGTTCTTGTTTAGTTGATGACGTGTTATTTTAAACCCCTTCGTTCTCATCCATTTTTCTGTCGCGAAGTCTACTAAATAAACCGGTGCCTTTTCTCTCGGGGGAGGAGGATATTTTGATTTTTTGGGATATAGCGGTGACGCGACGATCGGGAAACGTTCTCCGGTAGCACGCGGGGGGAGTGGAGGTTGTGTGACTGCGGGTTCCAGATCGGAGATTCGGTTGCTTCTCACTTCATTTTCCGCGTGTCTTGGCTCGAGATCCGGGCCAAGAACGGAGCTTTTGCCGGAAGGGAGATAGGTAAAGCCGGGGAGGTTTTGTGGGTGTGCATTGATTATAATAGAGTATAGTTTTTTTTTTTTTCTGGAAATGTTTTGCTTATTGTGTTCCTTGTGTATGCGTAGATAGGGTTTAATTGAGATTATGGCTAGCCGGGAGGGTTTTCTGACGGATGAGCAGAGGGAGATGCTTAAAATCGCTACGCAGAATGCGGAGATTATGTCTTCTTTGTCTGCGGCATTGTCCCCTAGGGCCGGTGGTCCCAAGTCTCCTGGACAGAATTCGTCTGTGCTCTCGGAGCACCATCATGTCAAGGCTCCTTGTAAGGGAAACTCTGCCGCTTTTGGTGGCGTTGCAGTGAGACACGTGAGGCGATCTCATTCCGGGAAACTCATCAGGGTTAAGAAGGGTGAGATTCCTGCTCTGAAATCTGCTGGGAAATGTATTTCTGTTCTTGGTGGCTTATTTATTTTTTCTTCAATGCCATATCGTTTCAGCAGTTTACAAGTTTCTGCTTTTCTTACTTGGTATATCTGTCTTGATCTATGCGGTATATCTGTTTATGAGAAAAAAAAAAATGGTTCCATGCCCGTCTTAAATGTTGATGTAACAACAGATGGCGCTGGTGGGAAAGGAACCTGGGGGAAGTTACTCGATACGGATGGCGATTATTTCATCGACAGAAATGATCCGAACTACGACAGTGGTGAGGTAAGGAGGATATATCATTTGTTGCCGTTTGAATTGTGGGCTTTCGATCTTTTTTGTAAAGTCTATTCCTTTGAAAATTAACAGGAGCCGTATGATCTCGTTGCATCGAGAGTCTCTGATCCTCTTGATGATTACAAGAAAGCTGTGGCAACCCTTATAGATGAGTACTTTACGAATGGAGATGTGGATGTGGCCGCTTCGGATCTAAGGGAACTAGGTTCGAGTGAGTATCATCCTTACTTTATCAAGCGCCTCGTTTCCATGGCTATGGATCGTCATGACAAAGAAAAAGAGATGGCATCGGTTCTGTTATCTGCCCTTTATGCCGATGTTATCAATGCAGCCCACATTAGCCAGGGTTTTTTCATGCTGGTAGAATCGGCCGATGATCTCGCCGTCGATATATTGGATGCCGTCGATGTTCTTGCGTTGTTCGTTGCTAGAGCAGTGGTTGATGATATCCTGCCGCCAGCTTTCGTAGTCCGGGCCAGGAAAATACTTCCGGAAACATCGAATGGCTTTCAGGTGTTGCAGACAGCCGAGAAAAGCTACCTTTCGGCGCCACATCATGCGGAACTAGTCGAGAGACGGTGGGGAGGGAGCACGCATTTCACCGTCGATGAGGTGAAGAAAAAAATTGCTGATCTTCTAAGGGAGTACGTGGAAAGTGGCGATGCTGTCGAAGCGTGCCGCTGCATTCGACAGTTTGGCGTCTCTTTCTTCCACCACGAAGTCGTGAAAAGGGCCGTGATCATGGCGATGGAAACTCAAACGGCGAAACCCCTGATCCTGTGTTTACTGAGGGAAGCGGCCGACGAGGGACTGATAAGTTCGAGTCAGATGATGAAAGGTTTTACCCGACTTGCTGAGAGCCTCGATGATCTTGCGCTGGATATTCCTTCTGCGAAAAAGGCGTTCGAATCCCTCGTTCCGCAGGCAATATCCGAAGGATGGCTCGATGCTTCTTTCCAAAAATCTTCCAGCGAGTATAATGAGAAGCCAAATGGCACTGATGAGAAGCTGAGGCACTATAAGAAGGAGATTGTCACCATAATTCATGAGTACTTCCTTTCTGACGACATCCCGGAGCTTATTCGCAATCTGGAGGATCTCGGGATGGCGGAATACAATCCGGTTTTCGTTAAGAAGCTCATCACACTTGCAATGGACAGAAAAAACAGAGAAAAGGAAATGGCTTCCATTCTGCTCTCCTCCTTATACATGGAGATGTTCTCGACCGAAGACATCGTAAGTGGTTTCGCCATGCTGCTGGAATCCGCAGAAGACACTGCACTCGACATTTTGGATGCATCGGACGAACTCGCGTTCTTCCTGGCCAGGGCCGTCATAGACGACGTCCTGGCCCCGTTAAACTTGGAAGAGATCGCGAATATGCTTCCTCCCAACTGCAGCGGAACCGAAACGCTATATTTAGCCCGGTCCCTCATCGCGGCGAGGCATGCCGGGGAAAGGATCCTGCGATGCTGGGGCGGGGGCACCGGCTGGGCGGTCGAGGACGCCAAGGACAAGATACAGAAGCTTCTAGAAGAATACGAGAGCGGGGGCGTGGTGAGTGAAGCCTGCCGGTGCATCCGGGATCTCGACATGCCGTTCTTCAACCACGAGGTGGTGAAGAAGGCGCTGGTGATGGCGATGGAGAAGAAGAACGACAGGATGCTGAAGTTACTCGACGAATGCTTCGGAGAGGGGCTCATCACGACGAATCAGATGACGAAAGGGTTCAACAGGATCAAAGAGGGGATGGATGATCTTTCCCTCGACATACCGATTGCCAGAGATAAGTTCGAATTTTACGTCGAATTTGCTAGAGATCATGGTTGGCTATTGCCTTCTTTTAGCTAACCTTCTTCTTCTGGTAAGTAAACCTGTTTCAGTTGCCTTGTTTTATTTACCCTCCCCTGTATTAAGTAATATATTTCTCATGCTATATATCTGTTTTTACTGATATATCTGTTTGGCTGCATTTTTTCGGCTTCTTTTGTGTTTTGTGGAGAAGGGAAGGGTATTTTGGACACCCAAAAATACCCATTTCCACCAATAAATGAAATAATTAAATAAATGAACAATGATTAATAATTCCATCTAAATTATTATTACGCGGTAATGAAATTTGAACGTGGGCTGGACGATTATGCCCCTGGGGCCGAAACATATTTCTACCGTTTTTTTTTTTTTTCTTTCTTGGCTCATCATTAGTCACGATTTCCGGCGACTTCCGTCGGTATGTCTCGGGCTCAGAATCCGGCCTATTCGATGTCGTCTCTGGCGGACGATGCTACTGTCGATGCTCTATTGACTCCGAATCAGACGCCGCAGAGGCCGATTGTTGTGGCTGACCTCAACGTTGACCCTCCGGATGTTGAGGCCTTCGCGTTTTCGTCATCGTCTTCTGTCCCTGCTTCAAGGTGAAAAGAGTACTGTGCTGCTGTAAATTTTAATGTGCATTTTTTTTTTTGTTGCTATGTTTTAAATTTCTCGCTGGTTCTAGTTTTGTTTTGGTTCTCTGAAAGTGTAAATTTGTCTCATGTGTTGAGGTTTTAGAGGAATTATTAGTGTTTGTTTTAGTGTACGAGGTTTACATTTATGTTAGTGTAAAATATGTGATTTGTATTAAAACTGTTTATGTTGCCTCTAAAATCGTGTACTCATCTTTGTCCATAAGTAAATTCCGTTTTTTGATTTCCATTACCATGTTGTGTTGATTCTTCTGGTGTTTGGAAAATAGGATTATTGTTGATGAGACAAGTGTTGAAAAAGGTTCCGGCAAAGATTCTGATATCATGGATGTCGATGCTTCCCAGCCAAAAAAGGTTGGGAAATGCCGCTTAAAATCTAATAAGACAGAGTACCCTCCTGAGTGTGGTGGGGCTGATGCAGATGCGGATCATTATGGACAAGGAATGGCCAGCATCCGTGAGGAGAAAGTTAGCAGCCTCAAAACTGTGAGATTTTTTTTTTTTTTCATGTCATTGAAGAGAATGTACTTTCCATTCTGGTTGGTTTGTCTTTGTACTAAATTTTCATATTTTAGGGATTGGTGCATGTTGCCCGTAAGATGCCCAAGAATATGCATGCACATTTCATACTTGGCTTGATGTACCAAAGAATGGGCCAACCTCAAAAGGTGATACCTGTTTTGATTATGCTAAACTTTCTCTTTGAATAAATGCTTCTTATTGCATTTGAATTTTGTGAAAATTTCTAGGCTATATTGGCATATGAAAAAGCTTCCGAGATATTACTTCGCTCTGGAGAAGAAATTGATAGACCAGAGCTCCTCGCTGTAGTTCAGCTCCACCATGCTCAGGTGCACAGACATTTCCCTCAGTATATTTATGCATGAACTTCTTAATACGAACATACGACACGAACTCAAACCTTATATCAACAATTTTTTGCTGGCTTATTAGGTTTTCAATATCCTACAATGGCCTTGTTCTGGAAGCTCTTGTAGATTTTAGTTCTTATGTTTTATAATTCATATTGTGCTCTTTGTTTTCTGTTGGATTCATTGTTCTTTTTTTTTTTTCACTTATAATTCATGCAGTGCATTTTGTTAGAGAGCTTGGAAAACTGTAGTACTGATAGGGAGCTGGAACCACACGAGCTTCATGAAATTTGTTCAAAGATGAAAGAATCTTTAGAGTCAGATCTCAGGCAGGCAGCTGTTTGGAACATTCTAGGCCTTATGCTTCTTAGAACTGGCCGCTTGCAGGTGCAAATTGTGATGTAGTTTGTCATTTTTGCATGATTGTCTTGTTCATTTATGTACATTCTTTTTTCCCAGAGTGCAATATTTGTATTTTCATCTTTATTGGAAGTTGCTCCAGATAACTTGGATGGCATCGGAAACCTTGGGATTGCTTATCTTCGAGAGTAAGATAACACCTGAGGTTTGATTAAATAATAAACAAAATACATATTGTTTTGCATTTTTATTTAATGAAACTTCTGCTTGATGAACTTTTCCTGTGATAGATATATTTTCTGAGATTTATGGCACGAAATGTATTAATAAGCTTATACGGATAGATTTTTTGGTTTTTTTAGTCACTGTCTTATTTCGTATTTTACTTGAGCACTCGTCATGGCTAGTTGTGCTAGTTTAGTTGAAATGTAAATTATGGTAGTTGACCTTCTGTCCCGGATTTCAAATTTAACGACAACGTGCTTGACAGGGGATGTGTTGAACTTTCAGAGAAATGTTTCCAGAAGTTGGTTTTGAAGGATCAGAACCATCCTGCAGCTTTGATTAATTTTGCTGCTCTCCTCCTGTACAGATATGGTTTGGTTGTGGCAGGTACGTTCGAGAGTTAGAAGTATATTTTAATGTCAAACATTTCTTTTCAATATGGGTTCTATCCTCTCATGATTTTAAAGCTAATGGTTGACTTATACGTTCTAAAGTTATAAGGATAGATCAGTGCCCAATCTTTTGTTTTCAACGTGGGTTCTATCCTCACATGTTTTTAAAGCTATTGGGTGATTTATACTCTTGACCCTAATTTTTTTTTAATCCTTTTTCTGCTTTTTTGTTGTAGGCCCTGGTGCTAGTTCTGATGCTCAGGTGTGCCCTGACTTGGTTGCAGCTGTTAATGTTGCCAAGGATTGTTTATTAGCTGCAGCAAAATCTGACCCCAGATCTTCTCATATATGGACAAACCTTGCCAATGCATATTTTTTGATTGGTGATCACAAAATTTCTGGAAAATGCTTAGAGAAGGTCCCTGTTGTCTGTCTCTCTTGATATTTCTTAGTTGGACATAGTATAATAAGCTTTAGTATGACATTTGTTCTTTTTTGGTTTTATAGGCTGGAAGACTCAATCCAAATTGTTTAGCTACGCGTTATGCTGTCGGGATCCATCGAGTTAGAGATGCAGAAAGATCCCAAAATCCAAATGAACAGCTTACTTGGGCAGGAAATGAGATGGCCTCAGTCTTGAGAGAAGGAGATCCCATCATCATTGAGCCTCATATAGCATGGGGTGGTCTTTCCCTTGTTCATAAAGCCCAACACGAGATTTCTTCTGCATTTGAAATCAGTCGAAAGGAACTTTTAGAAGTTAAGGAGCATGCAATGTATAGCTTAAAGCAGGTAAGAAGTTGTGTAGTTTTTTATTTTGTGCCTTTTTTTTTCTAATAGGGGGTGAAATAATTTCCTACTAAACTAAGTACTTTGAGAGGTTTACAATGTAATTGTAGGATATTTATATCCTTGTTGAGAGGCTAAACTAGTATACAGATTTATCTTTAATGTACACATTTTCAGGCAGTAGGAGAAGATCCAGATGATGCTGTGCACTGGCACCAACTTGGCCTTCATTGCCTTTGTACACAACAGTTTAAAACATCTATGGCATATCATAAGGCTGCAGTTGCCCGCCTTAATAAATCTGTCTATACGTGGTCGAATCTTGGTATGTTGACTAAATTATATGCCGTCCTAGTTCATATGTGAGCACCTTTGATTACTGTTTCATTCCTTTGTCTAAGCTGCTAGTATTTTCATTTCATTAGGCATCTCGCTCCAGCTACTGGGTCAGACTTCACAAGCCGAAGAAGTATATAAACACGCTCTTTCTTTAGCGACATCTGAACAAGCGCATTCAATTTTTAATAACCTTGGAAATTTTTACCGGCAATTAGAAGAATACGACAGGGCAAAAGCAATGTTCAGTAAGGCCCTTGAGCTGCAGCCTGGTTATGCACCAGCATATAATAACCTTGGTCTTGTATTTGTGGCTGAGGGTCTTCTGGAGCAAGGTCAATTCTGCTTCAATAAAGCATTTGAGTTGGATCCTTTGTTGGATGCTGCGAAATCCAACATCATTAAAGCAACTGCAAGAAACAAGCGGAGTTGATGGATGTTGCATGTCTTAGTTGATCAGCATGAAGGTAATATTATCTGCTAGACTTTTTAGAGCACGGTGGATTCAGCTAGACTTTTTAGAAACTCAATGTGTTTATTGCTTTCTTATTTATTGAGTCTCTGCCTCTATACATTGCTGTGATGCAGGTATTGACTGATGTAGAATACCAGTCTCTGAGTTTCATTCGACCTGGTAGTCCTGATGAAACTACTAAGCCAACTTATAACTGGGTGTGTGAGGTTTACCTTCTCCTGCGCTGCTCTTGGCTGGATCAAATCGTTGCACATTCACCGTATGAAATTTCTCCTACTCTGTCTCATCTGCTGAGGTGTAAATCGGTCATTCAACATCTCCATTTCATGTGTTCCAAACAACGATTCATGATTTGACGACACATGACATCGTTTCCCTTGTTCTTTTCACTATTGGGGTGAAGTCATGAAAGGTACTCTGCTTTATTTCATATTCATGTTCGATGATTTTCAGTTAGTGATAATATGCTGATATTTTTTAAACAGAAGTATACCTATCCGACATTAGAATTTGCATTGATTTTTGCTTATATAATCCTAAATGGTGTTAATGTGCCAATTACACCCAGGGTTTGTACACTACAGTAGCAAGTTGTGTCAATCCCACCCAAGAAATTTGCACCAAGATGTGCACCGAACTTTGTGTGCAATTTCCATTAATCGATGTTTCGCACTCGTTTTCTAAAACAGATAATGATAAATTGATAATAGAAGAATTGAAGTCGTAATGATAAAACAGATAGTTAATATGATAGATTGTACATTACATTCCAGCCATGACTCGAAATGGTACTGAAGAAGTGAGGTCATGATGTAATATTCATTTTTTTTTGACATCATGAATCTGATGATTTGAATTACATGCAGCTGCTGCTGCAATCTCTGTTTTGTTTATCATATACATGTGATCCCTTTATCAGTTTTAGTTATTATCATTATTCGTTCTGAACACTGGTCCAGTTGCATTCGTGTTCGATTCCTGAATTTCATTTGAACCTAAAAGGGGGTGTTCGAACATTGTTTTAAAATTGCATTTTGTTCATGTTCAGATTGGTAGTTCCAGTATTTCATTGAACAAGGTTTCATTGAAACATAGTCATTTTCATGAATATGTTAGCGTTAATGTTTAGCTGAATTTTTCGATGTTACTCAATTTTTTTCTCGGAACACCTCTCAAACACGCCCTGTTCTAAGATTTTAACAGCTCTATTCAGAAATTTATTATTATCATGTATTATTTTTACCTCTGTTTTGCGCTGCTCCAAGAACCGGCCAAGGATGAGTGCCGGCATTGGGCAAATACAAATGGTTATATGCAAAAAGACTCGAAAATGGTAATGTGGTTCGATTTTAGTTAGACAAGAGAATGGGCTTGTTTCATTATAGCTATTAGCTACTACTTATCAGAAAAACCAGCAGGTTTAGCAGAAGCAGGTGAATCATGATTTGAAACACTAGGGGACTTTTATGGTAAGGCTTACTCACAGTGACCCCCGTGGGGAATGGTTGCATGACCCCATCATTCTTCCGAGCTGGTGGATGATGCCATTTTCCAGCCAGTGGCCCAGTAGCAAGATTGTTTGAGCCTGCACGTGCACTGGGGGTAGGTAATATCGTATTACAGATGCAAGTTGTCTGGAGAGGCTTCTTATATTATGGTTGTTATTTGAAGCTAAAGCTCTGTATTTCTGTTTGTTGAAATGTTTCGTTTTGACAGCTAAAATTTCATTCGAGCCTGAAAATGATGGTCGAATTTTGTCTGAATTTTTACATATTTGTTTGTTTTTGAGAATCTCTATTCCTATGTGCATGTTCGTTCGAATTTTTCTTGAGTCCAGTTGTATGTACAAATATGACTCAATTTGTTTAATGAAATGTCACTAATCTAAAGTTTGCACTTTGCATGTGGCTTTTCAGGAGTAATGGCACGGACAGAACCATTGCAAAAGATGGTTAACCGGAATTCCGGTAAGAGGTCGAGGTTCTCTAAATCATAAGCTTCTCTATTACTCGCCCTGGCGAAACAATGGTCGCGTAAGTCTGCAATCTGTATACTGTTTTATAATCACACATCATCTCACTAGCCACAAAATACAAACAATGGTGGGCAAAAAATCAATGGAGCTATGGGGTGTTTCTTCTCGACAGCAACAACAGCACCACTGATCGCCTACTCCGTATCGGATTTGCTTCTATGTAAGAGCTTCTCCATCACCGTATTCCAATTCTTGTTGGGAGGTTTCGAAAGCCTCACGATATCATGTTGCGGTTCTTCTTCCTCAGGGTTTTCGACACCTTTGCCGCGATTACTGCTACTACTTTCCTCGTCGCGAGTTTCAGCGAAGGCTTCGGCATGGGGAATGTTCAAGCTCACGGCTCTATCCATCGCATCCTTGTGTTCTTTCTCCAGAGTGAGTCTCCTATCAAGTTTCTGATCTGTCGGCGGAGTCGTCACCGTCACGTCCTCCTCTGCCGCAGCGCTCTCCCTTAGCGCCTGCATTGCCGTGAAAGGATAAGAATGACGTGGGCAAAGGGTGGGCAGAATTTATTCAGTTACTTGGAGGGCCTTCTCTGTTTGTCTCTGTATCCATATGATGGCGTGGTCGGAGATTGCGTTGCATGATAATACGATGTGCTCGAATCTTCCATCCACCGGAATAGCCGTTCTAACCTCCGGAGGGAACCTTCCACATCTGCAATCAAGATCAGGTGTGCATCTTTATATATGTTGATTGTTGAGAACTGAATTTTGTTTGGAGGGTAGAATAAGTGTTGGTTTACCTGCAGAATTTCCTCTCCACAATGTGGTACATTCTTCCTGGCGCATATAATCTTCTGGGATCTCTGAGCTTTCTTCCTTCGGGTATGAAGGTATCTCTCAGGCACACGAAGAACAACAAACAGGGCAAGCTGTAGTATTGTGGAGAACGATGGGGTCATATGACAGACATGGTTGTGGATTTTGAACAACGAGAAGAGAAAAAAAAAGCTAACCAGAAGATGGATTTGAAGATGTCCTCCAATGGTGTAGGAGTTCTCGGTAAGAAATCATCCTGCAACACCACAGAGGATATGATATCTGCATATTTGACTGCTAGATTCAGAGACATACACCTCGTCGGAGCAACGGCGTAACCTCTTATCAAATCCCTGGGTATACCTCCCAATTCATCTTTGGAATTGGCGGCTATGATCGCCATGAGAGCGGCGACTCCGGATCCGAGCGAATGCCCTGCGAAAACCAGTCTGTACTGCCTACCCGTCTCTTCCCACAGCTTCTTCAGAGTCTCGAACTCCGTGTTGAGGACCCAGACGGCAGATTTGAGCAGGCCGTGATGGACGAATCCTCCGTCGAACATCTGGCCGCCGAGGCGATTGTCCAGCAGGAGCTTGTAGTCGCTTTCCTTGACCAGGTTGAGTCCCCGGATGGCGAGGACGATCTCCCGGTTGTCGTGGTTGAGGTAGATTAAGTAGGGGGGAGCATTCCCTAGGGTTTGGCGGTAGCTGAGCCGCTTGATGACCCAATCGGGATTGAGGCCGTAGCCGTCGCTTGGGGCGAATTTGGGGCAATTGAGATCGCGCTCGTAGACGGCTAATATGATGCGGCAGATTCGGGGTATGGGTTCGAATTCTTCTCCGGTGGCGTTCGGCCACGTGGAGCTGTCGTAGGAGCCGATGTATGTGCAGCGTTTCCAGCCCCACCGGAGGCACCCCGCGGCGACCACGCATTCGACGCCGCAGCACACCGACATCCTCGCCTGGCCCTGGGCCTGGCCGGAGAAAACAATAATCGAGGCTTGCTCGCTAACCTAGCAGCTGTCTTCTGGTGCTGGGCTGTTTGGGGGGAGATGGTAATTGGAAAGAATCGTCTTTTGGGGTGTTGTGGGCCCCCCCCC
>KE527199.1:0-13247 GCA_000441915.1 Genlisea aurea | reverse complement strand
TGAGTTATTAGGGCAAATGGTCGTCAAGGTCTGGTTTTCCCGCCCAGCGTTCAAGAAGGCAAAGGGATCGCTCCGGGAATATCAACAGTTTGCTATTTGTAGCCGGTATTTGAATTTTGATAATCCATTGCCAGAGACTTCTCTGTATTATGTAGAATACGTTTGTTTCTACACTCCAAAATCGCTCTGGACTCTCTCAAGGTTTGTAAGTTTCGTTCTGCGGCCCGCCGTGACAGCCACCAGCGACTTGCAGATTTTTCAACTGTTTTCTTATTTTCTGGTAATGGTTTCTCTGATTTCGCGATTTCTTTTTGTCATTTTTTATTTTTTTTGGTTTTTTGTGTGGCTAGTTGTCTGATTTGATTTCGGTAGCTTTTTGTTCTAGGGTTTGCTGAGACGAGATGGCCGAGGAAGATATGAAAATCGAGCCTGTGACAGATTCTCCGACCTCTGTTCTTGAGGATGATGTATTCTAACAGACTTCGATTCTGCATGATTTTTTTTTTAAAAAAAAAAAGAAAAAAGAAACAAAAATTAAATTCAAATATGCATCTTTTTCTCTATTGCCTCTGGACTTGAAGGAACTGAGGTCGTGATTGATTTACATTTCATTACAGGTTGAAGTCCATTTACAAAATCCAGATTATTCTTGTGTTTCTGTAAAAATGGAAGAGGAAGAGAAGAAGTTGCTGGAGGAGAGGTTGAAGGAAGAATCACAAGAGTCCACTGACGTCAAAGAAGAGCCTCACTTGAATGGCATTCAGTTCACTAAACTGGACGAGCTCTTAACACAGACTCAACTTTACTCTGAATTTCTTCTGGAGAAAATGGATGATATTACAAAGGTACATTTCCCTCGCTGAATCCTAGTACCACAATGTTGAAATATAATCCCCCGTAATTGTTGTTTGAATTGTAGAACGGTGTCGAAAAGGATGGGGAATCCAATAAGCGAGGCAAGAGAGGCCGTGGTTCTAAAAGAAAGGCTGCCTCAAGTTGTAACACTGTATCTGATTTTTCTCTTTCTCTTGGTTTCTTTTATTGATGTAGTAAGCATTTCAGTTTGCTTTCTACTCCAGCAAATAATTTATCTGCATTTGCAGCGGAAGGCAAGCCGAGCTGTTGCGGCCATGCTTACAAGGAGTAAAGATGGAGTTTCTGCTCAGGATTCGACCCTTACTGTTGAAGAAAGAACAGATAAGGAGCAGGCTGAGCTGGTGCCTCTGTTGACCGGTGGTAAATTGAAGCCTTATCAAATTAAAGGGGTAAAGTGGATGATCTCGTTGTGGCAGAATGGCCTTAATGGCATTCTTGCTGATCAGATGGGGCTCGGAAAAACTATTCAAACCATTGCCTTTCTTTCCCACCTTAAAGGGAATGGGCTTCATGGACCTTATTTGATAATCGCACCACTCACCACTCTTTCAAATTGGATGAATGAAATAAAGAGGTAAGATATTAAGTTTTTTCTTTCTGGTGTTTTTTTTTTTCCATATTTTTATTGATGTAAAATGCAGTTTTAGATGACCACTTGATTGCAGGTTTGCTCCCTCCATGGATGCAATCATTTATCATGGGAACAAAAAGGATAGGGATGAAATCGTGGTAAAGCACATGCCGAGGACTCCAGGCCCTAAATTCCCGATAGTAATTACTTCATATGAAATTGCTCTTAGTGATGCAAGAAGACAGTTGAATAAGTACAACTGGAAATACCTGGTTGTTGATGAGGTATGCCGCATTTGTCTCTGCAGCGTTCTCTCCATGAAAAAATATATATATATATATATGTAGCTCCTAAAAATATGGTTGCTGCTTTTATTGATATAGCATATTTCTTCTTGTAGGGGCACAGGCTGAAGAACTCGAAATGTAAATTGGTGCGGGCACTAAAGTACTTGTCAGTCGAGAATAAACTTCTCTTGACTGGAACACCTCTGCAAAATAATTTAGCAGAGCTGTGGTCCCTGTTAAATTTTATACTTCCTGATATCTTTTCATCTCATGAGGAGTTTGAATCATGGTAATTAATATGGCAGCATTTCTTACCAATTAGCAGTCACTTCCGGCCTTTTTGTCTCGTAGATTTCGCCTTTGTTTTTCCTTTTGTAAACATATGATGGTGCATTCTCAGGCATGTAGCAATATATATATATATATATATTTTAAAATTTATTTCCTTTCACATAGTAGGCAGGAGTCTGGTAATTGTTTGTAACATGTTGAGATTTAAGAAGAGCCACAGTATCTTTACTTACTGTTGTAACTGAATTTTATTGCTGTTTGTGCCAAATCTTGATGAATTTTTTTGTTGAAATCTTGTTGTATTGACTTGAAGAGTCGTCGAATCTAAGGCTAAGTTTTTTTCTTCTCTCCATGCTTTGTATGGGAATCCTTCAGGTTCAACTTTTCAGGAAAATGTGCTAGCGAACAACTAAGAGAGGAAATGGAAGAGAAAAGAAAGGCTCAGGTAAATAAACAGCAGCTACGGATGTTCTTCTGAATCGTGATACGTATTATGTCAGTGCTTATCTTACTCTCAGGTGGTGGGAAAGCTGCATGCTATACTGCGACCGTTTCTACTGCGAAGAATGAAAGCAGATGTTGAACAACTGCTCCCCAGAAAGAAAGAAATCATTTTGTATGCTACGTTGACGGATCACCAGAAGGACTTCCAGGATCATCTCGTTAATAAAACACTCGAGAGCCATCTACGGGAGCAAACCGAATATGGTACGGTATTTCAGTTTCTGGTGTGAATCCTTGCTTTTTTATCGTTCTTGCTTATACTGATGAATATGGTATTAATCATGCAATTATCCTGAGATGAATTTATGAGTGCAGCTCATGGACTAAAGGGCAAGCTGAACAATTTGATGGTGCAGCTCCGGAAGAACTGCAACCATCCCGACCTTTTGCAATCTGCATTTGATGGTTCTTGTAAGTCGAAGTCATTCATGGCACAGCGTAAATATCGATTTACTGAATTTCGTAATCATTCAGTATGCATTTTTTTTTTTTTTTCCCCATTCGCAGACTTGTATCCTCCGGTCGAAGAGATAGTCGAGCAGTGTGGCAAATTTCGATTGCTCGACAGATTATTGACAAAGCTATTCGCTCTCAAGCATAAAGTACTCGGTCTTAACCTTTCTACGGTTGAAACCGCTTCTGCATTTCGTTTTTTCTTTCATGTAATTAATTCATCCGAGTGTTTCCAGGTTCTGATTTTTTCTCAATGGACCAAGATCTTGGATATCATGGACTATTACTTCAGTGAAAAGGGTTTTCAAGTGTGCAGAATCGACGGCCTCGTGAAATTGGCGGAACGCAAGAGACAGGTGAGTCGAAAGCGTTTCAACGAACCCTTGCGGCATTTTTTTTTTACACGTTCTTTTCGATGTGATGACAGATTGAGGAGTTCAACGATGTGAACAATGACTATAGAATCTTTCTTCTGAGCACGAGGGCTGGTGGACTGGGCATCAATCTTACCGCTGCAGACACCTGCATTCTCTATGACAGTGATTGGGTGGGTCTGTGTATATATATATACATACATATATATATATATATATATATGTATGTATATATCTTTTTTTCTCTTGTTGTTTTTCGTGACTGATTGTGTTATTTCGTTTCCCAGAATCCTCAAATGGATTTACAAGCAATGGATCGGTGTCACCGAATCGGGCAGACCAAACCCGTTCACGTATACAGGCTAGCCACGGCTCAGTCCATCGAGGTGCGTACTCTGAAAAGATGTCGGTCGGGGGGAGGGTGTGTGGGCGGTTCTTCTGCTAGCTGTGAGACCCATTTCGTTGTTGTGTTGTGTTGTTTTTTTTATATAAAGGGCCGAATTCTGAAGAGAGCTTTCGGCAAGTTGAAGCTGGAGCACGTCGTGATCGGGAAGGGACAGTTCAAGCAGGAAAGGACGGCAACTGCGGACGACGGGATGAGCGAGGAGGAACTGCTGTCTCTCCTTCGCGACGAGGAGGATTCGGAGGATAAGAGGATTCAGACCGACATAAGCGACGAGGATCTGGACAGAGTGTTGGACCGCGGCGATCTGGTTGTGGACGGAGGCGGAGGAGAAAAAGAGAGCGTCCCCGTGAAAGGCCCCGGTTGGGAAGTGGTGATCCCGACAGCCGCCGGAGGAATGCTGTCTACCTTGACCTAGTTGGGGAGGAGAGAAGGGTTAGTTTGTTTCGGTTAGTTACCCCCAATAAACCAAACCATGTATTAAAAAAAAATTGAAAAAAAACGCGAGGAGAAAAAAATGTACGGAATGCATCATTTTTATTTTTATTTTTATTTTTTCATTTTTGTATCGGGTCTCATAGATTCCGACATTCGTACGGCTATCCCCCAGTTGGTCGACGTCCATACGAAATGTACGGAATTTCTCATATTTTTTTTTATTTTTATAACAAAATTATATAATATTTCCTAAATTTCGACATCCGTACGGAATGTCTCCCATTGGCCGACATCCGTACGGCATGTTAGAAATTTATCATATATTTTTTTCATTTTTTTCATAAATTTTTTTATAACATGTCTCCTAAATCCCGACATCCAAACAGAATGTCCCCCATTTGCCGACATCCGTACATAATATTAGAAATTTCTCATTTTTTTTTTTCATTTTTATAAATTTTTTTTATAACATCATATATTTTTTTAATTTTTTTTAAAAAATTTTATATCGTGTCTTCTAAATCCCGACATCCGTATGGAATATCCCCCCATTGGGCGACATCCGTACGGAATGCACGGAATTTTCTCATATATTTTTTAATTTTTTTTAAAATTTTTCATATCATCTCTTAAATCTTGACATCGGTAAGGAATGTTCCCAATTAGCCGACATCCGTACGGTACAAAATTTTTTATTTTTTATTTTTCATTTTTTTCAAAAAAAAAATTATATCATGTCTCCTACTTCCCGACATCCGTACGAAATGTCTTCAATTCTATGTTCCCTAAATCCCGACATCCGTACATAGCATGTCTCATAATATATATATATTTTTTTCAATTTTTATATCAGAATCCTGACATGCGTCCGGAATACCTTTTTTTTTATCATGTGCCCTAAACCCGACAACTGTACGGAACGGCCCCCTATTGGCCGACAACCGTACGGATGTCCCATTTTTTTAATGTCCCCTAAATCCCAACAACCGCATGTTTTTTTTTTCCGTTATTATATCATTTGGATCTCTTGCCTTCCTTCTTCTTGATGACTTCATCGGCATACATGATTCCCTTCCCTTTATAAACCTCCGGCGGCTTACAGCTCCGAACAGCAGCCGCGAACTGATGCACTCTGTCCTTGTCGATCCCCGTGCAGCAGACGACGTTGTTTTTGAAGCAGAAGACGCGGACCGCCGGAGGAACGGTGAGTTCAACCTCGTGGCTGTACCCGAGTTTCAGGTATAAGAGTCGCCCTTCCGCCTCTGCCCTCGCCTTGAAACCCACCCCCACGATTTTCAGAAACCGGAAGAATTTCGCCTCCATCTTCCCCACAAACACTGAAATCAATTCAACCAAACATACCACACAAAAAAAAGCACAAAAATAAATTTTTATTTATGAAACTGACTTTTACTTTTGAGAAGTCAAAATTCATTTATTTTCCATAACCATACTTTTTACTAAATCATCATAATGCATTTTTATTCATCCATTTTTCATTTTGGTTTCGTTGGAATGAAGGATTGAAAGTTGATTTACCTTTATTATCAGAAGTAGTGTTTCTCACATACTTCCATAATACATGACAATCTGCAAAAAAGAATCGAATCCTGGAGAATGAAGACCATAATCATAATTCAATATATAAACAAAACTATCACCAAACAGACATATCATTGCTTTCGACACATTTATCAAGAGCCCAGAGAGAAGAAGAAGAACAAAACCATCCACACTTATTTTTCCGCGAGTGCGGACGAGGAGAAGATTATTATTCTTCGACACATTTATTCTTTCGATCAATAGCGAAACCGATACCGACAACCAACCATTCAAATAATTTTGAATTTGATATAACCGACTGCACTCCACCCATACCTACTGACGATTCAATTTCGCGATGAAACCAGACAAAAAAAAAAAAAACAGCATATATAACAATTAACAACCGAAAAATCTCAAAGAAATTGAAAATTACCAGTAATCGAACCCTAGATCGCGAACACAAACTATGAAAACGGAATAAGAATTCTCAAAAATATCGTTAAACAAACTGTAAAAAAGAAATCGAAAATCCTCCGATAGAATTTCGAATAAACTTACCGAAATACCTGCTCAAACCGCGGCTCAATCTATGTCTACCGTGTTTTCCAGAAACCGAAACTTACTGATGAAGCATGAGATATCTTGTTTCAAGCGCCGATCTAGGCTTCGGCTAAACCCTAAAACGGCCCTAAATATATAATATTTATTACAACTCTTTTTATTTTTTATTTTTACAAAAAAATATATTATTATTTCACAATTGCAATTTATACATTTCATTTTGTAGTAAAATATACACAATTCCATTTGATGGCGTCATTATACGTTTGATGAAGTCATCAATTTGGATATATTTTACCAAAAAATGAAACATAAAGAATATAAATTACAATGAAAAATATTAATTTTTCCGTTAATTAACAGCGTTGAGTATAAATTGCTAATTTTTAAAACAAAAAAAAAGGTAAAAAATGTTAGTATAAAACATAAGGGACATTTTTTACAAAATTTAGAAAGATATGAGTATAAATTATCATTTAGAGTATATATATTGTCAGGGCCTTTTACAGCCTATTAATTGAAGCCCGATTCTGATTTGGGCTGAACTAATTTTTTTAACTCCTTACTAATAAATTAATTGAAACCCAATTCTGTTTTGGGCTCGACTAATTTTTTCAGTCCATCAGTATTGCTTCCCGTCAGAAACACAAGATTACCAACCCTACCTTGTCAGAGGATTTGCTTCTTGTGAGCTTCCTTCCCTGCGTAATCTTGTTCGTTGTTTGTGACCTTACTCCCTCAAGAGCCTGCATACCAATTCACAAGTTATAATAGCATAAATCGTCCAAATACAGTTGAATTGTAACATCCGTTTCATCTTTGACTACTAAATCAAATTCTGGCAGAAGTTTCGAAGACAATCAAATTGTATGCAGGGATTTCAATTTTCAATTTAAGACATTTCCCTAATTATCGGACGAAACAGAAAAAAAAAATTGAAAATTATGAACCCTAGAGACAATCTCAATACATAGAATCGGAATGAATACGAGATGATGTCAGCGAAACTTTCAGTTACCCGGTGTCTGAATTTCGCACGGACACAAACAATATCAAGAACCGGCGACAGAATATTAAACCGTACCGACGACACCACGCTATTCACGGATTTCCATAGCCATCACCGTCGTGATTCAGGAAGAAGAAGAAGAAGCAGAAGAGCGGTTGCAGTTTTTGAACATGGGAAAGAAATGAGCTACTAGCTAGGGTTTTGTAAATGAATACATACTCAGGAGGCATTTTCGTAATTTACTCCCGTAAACCATGTATTAAATTAAATTAAATTAAATTAAATTAAATTAAAAAAAATGGGAGGGAGAAATTGGCTCGCGTTGATGTAAGGATGTGGCAGCTCCGGAGACGAACGCGTGGTACATGCATACGTGTCGTTTGAATTCGATCGGTACGGAAAAGCTTTAAATACTTGCCGGCGATCGATCGGCGATAAGGAGAAAAAGAGCAACACGCGATGGCGAAGAATTTGAGCCCGGCATTCGCCTACACCGTCGTCTACGTGAAGGACGTGGCGAAATCGGTGGCCTTCTACTCTCAGGCCTTCGGCTACCAAGTCCGCCGCCTCGACAATTCTCACAGGTGATCGATATAACGGGATCTGTGGATCGATGTCGAATTATATATACATACACGATTCGACGTTTTTTTTCTGTGTGATTATTTATGCAAGATGGGGCGAGCTGGAGACTGGGCACACTACGATAGCCTTCACTCCGGCGAAACAGCACGAGACGGACAACCGCACTGGGGAGGTCCATCTCCCGAGCACCGATCGGGAGAGGAATCCGGTCGAGGTTTGCTTCGATTACGCCGATGTGGATTCTGCGTACCAGGTAAAAAAAAAAACTCCTTATCTATCTATGAATGGAAATCGGGATGATCTGATTTATACACGCAGCGAGCCCTGGAAAACGGCGCGGTGGCGGTTAGCCCGCCGGAGGAGAAGGAGTGGGGGCAGAAAGTGGGCTACGTGAGAGACATCGACGGGATTGTCGTCAGGATGGGAAGCCATGTCGGTTAGAGAAGAGATCAATCAATATACTTTTACTATCTGGTTTCAGATTCAAAACAGAATAATAAATAAAAAGTTGATTTTTTTTTTTTCATTATTTGGATCTCTTGCCTTCCTTCTTCTTGATGACCTCGTCGGCGTACATGATTCCCTTCCCTTTGTAAACCTCCGGCGGCTTGCAGCTCCGGACGGCGGAGGCGAACTGGTGAACTCTTTCCTTGTCGATCCCCGTGCAGCAGACGACGTTGTTTTTGAAGCAGAAGACGCGGACCGCCGGAGGAACGGTGAGTTCAACCTCGTGACTGTACCCCAGTTTCAGGTATAACAGTCGCCCTTCCGCCTCTGCCCTCGCCTTGAAACCCACCCCCACGATTTTCAGAAACCGGAAGAATTTCGCCTCCATTTTCCCCGCAACACTGAAATCAATTCAACCCAAAATGCCGAAAAAAATAAAACCCTAAACGAAGACCTGGAGTCGCGCGGCCCAATTTCGCCGCCGGAGCTGGGATTCCAAAGATGAAATCTTTAGAACTATGGCGGATGGTGGTATTCTGACCGCCTCGCCCTTCAGCCCAAACAAGATTTGATTAATAGAATTAATGGCGAAACCTGAATATAATCAATCGATCCAGCTAGAGCCAGGATTCTTCTTGACACGTCTGGATCTCTGAAACAATCTCAGACCGTCCACCTCTTCCCACATCTGGGCTTCGGCGTACATATTCGAAAGCATGGCGTAAGTCCCGCTGTTATCCGGTTCCAATTCCAGCAGCTTCTCCGCCGCCACTTCCGCCGCCTCCACGTTCTCATTCCATCTGCTCGAAGCAGCGAGTAACGACCCCCACACACTCGCCCCTGCCGCCATCGGCATCCCATCGCTAACCTCGTAAGCTTCCGCCACCCTCCCTGCGCGCCCCAACATATCCACCACGCACGCGTAGTGTTCCCGAGTTTTCTCCACTCCGTGAGTCGACGACATTTCCTCGAAGTATTTCAATCCCTGTTCCACCAGGCCCGAATGGCCGCAGCCCGATAGGAGTCCCGTGAACGTGATCGAATCGGGCGCTGCTGATCCGGACTTGATCATGGCTTCGAAAGTTTCCACGGCTTCCTTTCCGAGCCCGTGAGATGAGTAAGCGGTGATCATCGCGTTCCAAGTGGAGGAGGAGTTCCGAGAAGTGGAGTTCATTCCGTCGAAACAGCTCCTTGCATCGAGGAGGCTTCCGCATTTCGCGTACATTGCGATGAGAGCGGTTTGGACCGAGGAGTGTGTGTCAAGACCTTTCTCTCTTGCGAAACTGTGAATCCTACGGCCTCGTTCGAGGTCCGAGGAGTTCTCGCAAGCCGGTAGAATGCTCATCACCGTCACCCAATTCGGTTTCACCGTTGAATCTTCCATAGTCATGAGATCGAACAGCTGCAGAGCTGCATCGGAATGGCCGCTTTGAGTGTACCCTGAAATCATACTTGTCCACGAAACGATGTTCCTTACTGGCATTTCATCGAACAGTACACGAGCATGAGCACAGGACCCTTCTCTCATGTAACCAGAAATCATTGCATTCCAAGAAGAAACATCTCTCACGGGAATTTCATCGAACACCTTACGAGCATCAACCAAGTCGCCACATTTCGCATACATATCGATCAACGCAGTCGCCACATACATATCAGAATCCAGACCGTCTTTCCTACTCAAGCCATGAATGCATCTTCCCGTAATGATAAATTCCAGATCCGCAACGGATTTCAGAACAAAGGGATAAGTGAAATGATCCCCGCGACAACTGGAACGATGCATTCGCGAAAGTACCTGCAAGCACTCCTCGGAATATCTGTACAGACTGAGCGCACGGATTATGGAATTGAACAGAAGGCGGGAAGGATTGTCGAAAGAGCGATATATACAAGATGCGGACGATATGTCGCCGGAGCTAGCGTACATGGCGACCATTTTGGAGGCGACGAAGGAGTTAGGGCGGATGCCGTGGAGGAGCATTTGAGCATGCATCTGTTGACCTTGTTTCGGCATTGATTTTCCGATGAATGAGTGAAACGCGGCGGCATAATAGGAATGGACCGTGGCTTCGGAAGCTGATACAAAGTGTCGAGCAAGGTTTCTCAGTACAAACTTCACGAAATTCCGATCGCTCCATTTCATGGAGACTTAGCTCCGATGGATCGGAATCGGAGATTTATGCCACAGATACATATAAATTTGAACCAGAGTCAATTGTGAAATTACACAAGTACCCTTTTCGTTATAAATTATAGAAACCTGCTATACAAGGGTTTATCACGGTGGCGGAGACCGGCCAAGGGATTCTCGTCGGAATCAGTCTCTGCATTTTCTTGATCTTCATGCCCTAATTTATCCTTTACAATTGAGAATTGATATTCTCTAGGTTGGTTCAGTTTTACGAGCAATCAATCGAAAAAAACTTTTTTCCTGCGGCCCGGAAGGACAGAAGAGAAAGACAATTTGGATATGCAAGGTGAAGCTAAGTACAGAAGAGAACCACGACAAAAAGAAAAAGCAAACATCTGAAGAGGTGAAGAAGAATCTCATGGGGCCATCATCAAAATCAGTAAGTAAATTTAGCTACGTTGTCCTCAATTCCTCCGACGATTTTTTTGTTGCTTCACTTCACCGTTGAATATGTTGTCCAGTCCATATCAGACTTTCAATAATCATTATATCATGTTCTCAACGAGATTGAAGCTGAAGCGCCATGACAGGTAAGGGACTCTGTTTCCACTTCCCAGGTGTTTGATTTGCCGCCCCCATGGGCTGCTCATCATCATGTAATGATCTTGTTTATCGATGGCGGCCGCCGTGGCCCTTCTCTCTTCCTTCTTGTACCGAATCCCACAAGCATTACACAGAGACTGCATGTTGAAAAAAAAAAATAAGAGGTTTAACGGATTTTGTGTTTTGCGTGTTCGAACTTCGAAACTCACTGACCTTGGGGCCTCTCGGCCCATTTCTCCACAGGGGTGTAGAAGTGGTGCCACAGTTAGCACATCGCCGGACAAAGAAACAGTCTCCGGCTCCAGCCCGGTGACCCTTAGCGGTGGACTGTGGCAGAGCATTCTCAGCACGGCGAGTAGAAGGAGTTCCCAATGAAAGAGTACAGTCCACCGTAAAGCCATCAAAAGCTTGTTGCCCTCCATTGCTTGCCATGGAAAATGAATGATGCTGATGCTGATGCATTCTTCTGTGGGCGTGCCGAGAAGTGTACTTATCAGGATCAATATTGCAAAATATAACTAGAGGTGTACGGTACGTCTTCTTCCTTTCTTATTTTTTGAAGCTCAATGAAAATATGGAAAATGTCAGCCCACCACCTGCATCAGTCCGCGTTTGTCGTCGACACAAACGAAAGAAATAAGAAGAAACAAACAAGTAAAACTTAGATGAAAAATGGGGTAATCACAGAGGCAGAGCACAGTACAGAGTGTGTAGTTTTGTGGGTTTTATATAGTGGATGAGCGTGTGACGATGACAGAGCGAATACATAGAATTAGACAATGTGGGGTTCAGTCAAAAGACCACCCCACGTGATCCCCCTCCCCCCTGTCCTGTGAGTTTTGAAATAGCTCACGTTCACAATTCGTGATCATCCTCAATATGACTTGAATTTTCATTCAACACCCCTCTTATTCTTTTGTGTCATGCAAAAGAAATAAAAGGGATGTTCTTGAAATTGGAGAAGGGCAAAGGGGAAGGTAGACTCCACTTTCCAAAAGATTCTTGAATTCATTAAACGTGTCGATTAGAATTAGTAGGTCATGTTCTTCACTCAGTTTTGGATTATGTGACACGTGCACGAGTATTAAATGCATCAGAAGAAGCCAGTTGGGCTTCGGAATATGGCATTTTCCAGTGTCCACATAGTGCAATATACACTCATGTACTGCTAGTGTTCTATGTTGTTCAGCATGGTATGATTGATGATTTGTTTTCCCAGATTGATGGAGAAAGAAAAAAAAAATGGAGTCAAAACTATGAAGATTCAAAAAAGAGACGGTACTTCAAACTTCGAATTGTCTCCTACAAGGAGACGAAGGTGCGTTCCTTTTTTTTCCTTTTGTAGCAACACATTGTACCATCCAAATCTGTAGACTTCTTCTTTCTCTTTAGTTCTTCTCCTTTGTGATATCGATAGTCTCCAAAGGTGTTAGTTTCCATACGTCTAGATTGCTGTGAGCTTTACTTTTATCTCTCTCTCAGTCTCTCTCTACATTTATATATTTATGCATCTTGAGAAACGTACCACTGATGAGGAGAGGTACATGAATGTCTGTTTGCCCTGATCCAAGCCAAACCCAACCTGTGGTTTTGGTCTTTTAGCCCAAACCCAACTGGGATCCGATCCAAGTGGGAAGTAAACCAACCCCCAATTCTGTAGCACACACTACTACAGGTCATTTAAAACAACTATCATGATCGACTCAGAATTGGGTGGTTGAGAAATGGGGCAGGGAACTTTGTCCTCCCGAGTGGACCAAATGGGAAGAAGGAATTCAATGCAGCTAAAAAGAAAAGGGAAACCATTTTTTTTTTTTAAAAAAAAAAAAAAATTGAATCTTTCTGCTCCAATTCCTCTGTTTACAAACACAATGGGATTCTGTTGAGAAGAGCAACAGAAGCTATCTAATCTTTTTTTTTTCTGGTGTTTACTGATACTGTTTTGTTGATACTGTATGTAGTAGCAGGCAGTGTTTCTGGTTTTGTAGTTTTCGGTTTAGTATTGCATCCCATTTAGCCATGTGTTGAGTGTGGGTGCAGTTTCAAATAATTGAAAAACTGATAAGTCGCAGTCACATGTATAATGTAATGCTCTCACACTTTTTTTTTTTTTTTTTTTCTGTGTATTTTGCAGTCCCACACTCACTCCCTCACTGCATCAAATAA
>KE527189.1:0-15334 GCA_000441915.1 Genlisea aurea | reverse complement strand
GAAGGAGTCTTATTTTTATACCTCCTCCCAATTCTGGTTTTGTTTCCCCTCCCATCTATCATCTATATGTGTTTGGTTTCCATGACAGGGACAGAAACTGAGACTGGGAAGATTTGTTGTGATGATGGTATAAAAAGAGTCCATTTTTTTATGTGGGACGGGCTGGTGTTGTAGACTTGTAGCAAATGCAATATTATTTATCTATGAATGTCACAAATGTGCAATTTCACTTTATTTTTTTTCCTTAAAAATGGGCAATCTCTCTATTTCATGTTATCAAAAAAGTACACTCTCGTCATTTTTGAGATCAAAATGAAATAATTATTGTTTTTTAGGGTTTCGTTGGATAATCACCCATTCTTTAATCATGGGAAAAGGTGGCTAAGATTGATCCACGTGGCGGCATGTGATTGGAGAGAACGAAATCCCGTTAGCCTGTACAGGGCTGGCCTCTTGTACTGGAGGAGATAAGTGTGTGAGGTCACGCAGTAGTTATCTGCAAGAATCCCTCTCTATCCTATCTATCTCTCTCTCTCTCCATGGGGGGCCAGGGATGGAGCCTGACGGCGAAGCTCTGTGATTCCTGCAAGGCAGCGCCGGCCACCGTCTTCTGCCGCGCCGACTCCGCCTTCATCTGCGTTCCATGCGACGGAAGGATACACGCGGCCAACAAACTCGCTTCACGACACGCGCGTGTTTGGGTCTGCGAAGTCTGCGAGCAAGCTCCCGCCTCCGTCACCTGCAAAGCCGACGCCGCAGCGCTCTGCGCTTCCTGCGACCGCGACATCCACTCGGCGAATCCCCTCGCCCGGCGCCACGACCGTCACCCCGTCGTCGCCTTCTACGACGCTGCCTCCGCCGTGAAATCCTCAGCGGCGGAGAATTTTTCCGAGGAGGAAGCGGAGGCCGCCTCCTGGCTCCTTCCGGATCCCAACGCCAAGGCGGAGGAAGACGAAGATTCCGGATCTCCGGAGTACAAATCCGCCGAGTATTTGTTCACCGACATGGATCCGTACCTGGATCTGGATCTCATCGCCGGAGAAGAGAAAACCGAAAAGAAAGAGTACTCAACCGACGGCGTGGTTCCAGGTCCGATCGTGGACGGTTATCCGTCGTACGATGTGGAGTACGCCGCCACTCCGAAGCCATTCATGTACAGCTTCGCATCATCGCAATCGATGAGCCACAGCGTAAGAAAACCTCAGGATCCGCTTATAATGAATCACCTGACTGACCTGACCTGACCGCCTTCTGAAATTGGCAGGTATCGCTGTCGTCTTCTTGTTCGATGGAGGTGGGAGTAGTGCCGGAGCAAGGGAGCATTCCGATGGCGACGGCGGTGTCGGGATCAGATCGAGAGGCTAGGGTTTTGCGGTACAAGGAGAAGAGAAAGAATAGAAAGTTCGAGAAGACCATCAGATACGCGTCTCGTAAAGCTTATGCAGAGACGAGGCCGAGAATCAAAGGAAGGTTCGCTAAGCGATCGGAGCTGGAAGTGGATTCCGCATCATACGGCGTCGTTCCGATCTTTTGACCCGCTACGTGGCTCCCTGCTAAGCACGTATTTATTCCTAATGTTGTCTGTATATATACCTATTTTCTACGCCCGTCATCCCATAACGATTACTATTACTATTACAGTATTACTATTACTATTTACTAGTGCCCATCCACCTTCGAAACCCTAATTATTTATTACTCACTATCGTCGTCTATCGACTCTCGCATTCGCACGTGTGGTTGACCGGCCGGCAATTGAGGAGTTTGGGATGAGGAGAATCGGGCCCACCACAGAGTATCAAATACTCAAACCTCATTGGCTCCCACGATTTCCCTCTATCTATTCTATTCAACCACGGCTAAACTACTTCCAAAAATCATAAATACCGCGATACGTCGTCTAGGGTTTGGTCTTATTTCTAACTTAGGGTTACATCGCACTATCGCAGCCGCAGCTACGTTGAAGGTCTATGACCAAAAAAGGAGGATTCTAATTCTTAGATGAAATATATACATTGGATTACTGACTACGATATGCTGAAGAATTCTTCAAGGGTTCTTTCTGACAACAAAAACAAATAGGGATTCCTTCAATCTGCGAAAGGACTCCGTCCGTATAGCCATCCCTCCACAATTTACTCACAATTTCGAATATACTTACTTATTATAACATGATAAAAGACACACATGAAAATTATGCTCAGAATCTCTAGATAAGTTTGAATAATAATCTTATCTCGTTCCCTAAAAAAAACAGAATATATATATGTAATAAACAGAATATTCTTTAGAAATTGTTTTGGACTATTTTGTAAATTTAGGGTTACTTTGCTATTTTCAAAAGATAATGGGCGTAAATGGTATATCTCACTTTTGACGAGGTCAATTTAAAAAATGTAGGTTGTTTTTATTGACGGAAGACTTTATCGATCCATGGCGACGGATCGATCCATGGCGACGGATCTACTGCACTCTCCGCTGCCGAAGTCGGCGACCGATCTATTCGGAGATCCTGTGGAGGATTCTCGGCCATTGTGGCTTAAACCTTCCAAATTCTCCGATCTCGACTTCGACCCGGAGTCCTACATATCGGATCTCCGCACCTTTGTCCCCTTCGACACGCTTCGATCCGAACTTCGATCGCATTTGGCATCTCTCAAGAACGAGCTAGTCGAACTGATCAACCGAGACTACGCCGATTTCGTGAGTCTCAGTACGAAACTTGTCGATGTGGACTCCGCCGTCGTTCGGATGTGGGCACCTCTTCTCGAGATCAAAGAGAAGATTCTGGTGTATCGCGCTTCTGTAGACACTTCATTGGCCGCTATGCAGAGCCGCTTGAAGCAACGGTCTCAAGCCAGTGGGGCGAGAGACATGTTGGAGCTGCTGTTGGATACTTTCCATGTCGTTTCTAAGGTATCGGCGGTTTGCATTCATTGCCTCTGATTTTATGCACTCTTTCTGTGCTTACAGTTTCATTCATGGTGTTGTATTCTCTTTTTTAGATTGAAAAATTGATAAAGGAGCTGCCTAGTGTTCCATCTGATTGGCCCAGTGGACCTGCCAAATCTGCCGATAAGGATCAGTTAAGCAACGGTCATGTCGAAAATGGAACCACCATGAGGGAGACACAAGGCATGCTTTTAGAGAGAGTTGCTAGTGAAATGAATCGGCTCAAGTTCTACATTGCTCATGCACAGGTCTATTCTGTTCCCCTGTTTTCTTTTTGGCTGATGATATCGCTCGACCACTATTGAAGTAACCAAAATTTGCTATGTGATGGCAGTACAGAATATGCCCTTCATAGATAATCTGGTGAAGAGGGTTCAGAATGCTACCTTGCTGCTCGATACGAGCTTAGGGCACTGTTTCATCGATGGACTGGGGCACAGAGATGGAAATGCAATTTACAATTGTCTCCGTGCATATGCTGCTATTGATAATGCCGCTGGTGCTGAAGAAATATTTCGCTCGACTGTTGTTGCACCATCTATTAAGAGCATCATACCCTATGATTTATCTGAAGCAACTGCCGGTGTTTCTTCCGGATCTGAGCTCGAACAAGACTTCGAAAGAATCAGGAAATTCGTCGCGAATGATTGTAAATTTCTGTTGGAAATATCATCCGCTGGTAGGTCCGCTACAGGAGTTGAATCAAATATGTATTATCTCTATCGAGCACTGATATATTTTTTTTTATCTGCTTTGCTTTGCACAGAAAATTCAGGTCTACATGTTTTTAGCTTCCTGGCGAATTCCATTCTCAAAGAGGTTTTGTTAGCTCTCCAAAAGGGAAAACCAGAGGCTTTTTCTCCCGGAAGGCCTGCTGATTTCCTCAAAAACTATAAATTAAGCCTGGATTTTTTGGATTATCTTGAAGGTTTGCCATGAATCCTTGGTCATTGATAATTTTGCATTCTTTCCGTCAAGATGTGCTTATTTTCTCATCTTCTTCTGTTCTTTGCATTGAAGGTTATTGTCCATCTAGATCAGCTGTTTCTAAATTCCGGGAAGAGATGGTGTACATTGAGTTCATGAAGCTTTGGAACACAGGGGTCTATTTCTCCTTGAGGTAAGCACCGGAAGGAAGCTGTACTAAAAGTGATGATCCAAACTTGACTCTTTTTATGCCAGATTTCAGGAAATAGCAGGGGCACTAGATTCATCGCTCACGAAAAGTACACTATTATCCTCTCAGAACGCCTCGAATCAAGAACATCCTTCTCAAGGCTTAGTTCTGAAGCAAAGTGCCGCCCTTATGGATTGCTTGAGATCGTGTTGGCGAGAGGATGTTCTCCTCCTTTCATGCTCGGATAAATTTTTACGACTATTTTTGCAACTCCTTTCGAGGTCGGTCGCTGTCCAGTTTCATGAGAATCTGATGTTTCGAACTTGGTGAATGTTATTAAAAAGGTTCGAATGTTATTAACATAGGTACTCGAATTGGTTGCGGGCAGGATTGGATGCAAGAAAAGCTGGCAGTGCAGCAGCTAACTCTGGGTCCGAATGGGCCACTTCCGCTGCTTCGGATGACTTAGTCTATGTAATGTATTCTTCATCAACTTTTGCTCATGGAATCTCTTCTCAAAGCCCAAATTTCTTTCTTTGCAGATAATTCATGACATAAATTGTGTTGTGGACCAAGTATGTGGCGATTACCTGGACAACATTCTCGAGGTGCTGCTTAAGACATGTTCTCCTGATGTGCTGGATGTGGTGAGGAAGAGTATATTGCAGGGCGGCAATTCCCTGAGAGCTCTCCAGCCCGCTGTAATTAATTCAATCGTGGAGTCGCTGGTTGAGAGGTCAGTGGAGGTATGGCGATCTCCTACACAGACAGAAGCATTCATTCATTCATTCATTCGATTTAATGAGTTGTTTCCTTGTAATGGATGTGGGGTAGGATTTGCGACAGCTGAAAGGAATAACTGCGACTTATCGGATGACGAACAAGCCTCTCCCCGTTCGTCATTCTCCTTACGTGTCGGGAATTCTGCGCCCTCTAAAGGTGGCAAGACAAGAGAGAGTGTTCATCTAGAATTTGGGTTTCATTGAAACTTGTTTTTTCAGGTGTTTTTGGAAGGGGAACGGGCTTCGAAATATTTAAGCAGGGAGGTGAGGAGAGAGGTGTTAAAGGGGGCTTGTTTGGAGATCACCCGTCGGTATTACGATTTAGGGTCGGAGCTGGTGAGCATGGTAAGTAGTGAATAATAAGAGAGAGAGATATGAGATGGATGGGGTTGATTGGAAGAAGGAATGTTGTATGTTGTCAACTCAGGCTAGGAAGACGGAGTCGTCGCTTCAAAAGATCCGGCTGGGGGCTCAGCAGCGGAGAGGGGGAGGGAGTTCAGAAGTGTCGGACAGCGGTGTATCTGAGATCGACAAGTTGTGCACGCAGCTGTTGCTGGATATTCAGGCACGTTAGTTAGATAGTTGTTTTTGATGGAAATCGATGGACCATTCCCATTCATTGGCTGAGTTTTGGTTTTGGTTGTAGGAATATGGGCGTAACCTTGGGTCGGTGGGTATCGAGGCCCGGAGCATTCCAGCGTACGTTTCGTTCTGGCACTGCGTGGCCCCTCCCGACACCCACCAAACAATACCTAGTTACCCTATTATTAACTTCCTTTTGAACTAACACTATTAATTAACTTCCAATAATACGCTTCCAATACGCTTCCAATTTTTATACGTATATATATATATATATAAAAGGAAGGGAAGGGAAGGGAAGGGGGTTATTATTAATTAGTATTATTCTGGTGTGTGGGGTGAGTTTTGTTTGCCTTGGGTGGGACTGGGGCCCATTATTATTCTATTCCCCCTGGCCTCCCCTATATCATCATCATCTCGCCACGCCATTTCTCTTCCGCCGCAGGAGAAGATGCAGATATTCGTCAGAAGTCTCTCCGAGGAAACAATCGCGCTCGACGTGGAGACAACTCATACAATCGACTATGTCAAGAGCAAGATCCAGGAGGTCGGTCCCTTTGTGTTTTTTTTAATCGATTTGATTTCAGCTTCTTTTTTCTCGACATATCCAACACAGCTGCTGTGATTCTGTCTGGAAGAATTAGGGCTAAAACAATCTGAAATTTGCAATGTTTTCGTAGCAGGAGAAAGAATTAGGGGGGATGCCGGCTTCTGCTGAGCTACTATTCGGTGGGAAGCAGTTGCAATGTGGGAGGACATTGGGTGACTATGCTATCGTGAAGCAATCAAGCCTTGACCTCCTTTTTGGGCTCAGAGGAGGGACCATGATCAAAGTCAAGACCCTCACAGGCAAGGAAATAGAGATCGACATCGAGCCAACCGACACCATCGACCGAATCAAGGAACGGGTGGAGGAGAAAGAAGGGATCCCCCCGGTGCAGCAAAGGTATGTATGTATGTTTACAAATCAAAGCATTCATTATATATATATATATAGAGCTACCTACCTACATCTGCTGCAGCTGCAGTTTTTGGTTACGGATGGATCCCTCTTCCTTGGTCAGGTTGATTTACGCGGGGAAGCAGCTGGCAGACGACAGGACTGCGAAAGAGTACAACATCGAAGGGGGCTCCGTTCTTCACCTTGTTCTTGCTCTCAGGGGCGGTGGTTTTTCTGTCTGAAATGAAATGATTTGTAAACCAAGACTTTACTTGATTGCGTTTGGTGGTGTATCATCCATCCATCCATCCATCATTAGAATGCATTGAACCCAGAATTGAATATTAATTATTATATTTAGGGTTGGTTGGTTCAGTGGTGCTATATGTATATATATAACGTTAAGCTGTGTCTTCCTTCGGCCGATATGCGTGGGTGGGTGGGTAAGCTTCCATCCTGTTGTCCGTCGTCTATTGAAGAATCTTTCCCTATCTATCGTAGATGTCGTCGATTTCCCTGGATGGAGTTCGGGACAAGAACGCGATGCAGTTGAAGAAGCTGAATACGGCACTCTTCCCCGTCCGATACAACGACAAATACTACGCCGACGCCTTGGCCTCCGGGGAATTTTCAAAATTAGGTATTCATTCCGCACGTGTCAAAACCTAAAACCATCCCTTCGTCTCTATCTCTCTGCAGCTTACTACTGCGACATTTGCGTCGGGGCGATAGCATGCCGGCTTGAGAAGAAGGAGGGCGGTGCTGCTGCTGCTGCTGTGTGTGTATATATAATGACGTTGGGTGTTTTGGCTCCCTATCGTGGTCTGGGCATAGGTTGGTTGGTACTTGCTAGCAGCTGCCTGCCACCTAGGACACTCACATATCCATCCATCCAATAACGAATTTTTGTTTTGATTTTTGTTGTGTGGCAGGATCGAAGCTGCTGAACCACGTTCTTCATCTCTGCTCCAGCCAGAACATCGGCGAGGTGTACCTGCACGTCCAGACCAACAACGACGACGCCATCAAGTTCTACACCAAATTCGGATTCCAGGTCACCGACACCATTCCAAACTACTACACCAATATCACCCCTCCCGATTGCTACATCCTCACCAAGCTCATTCCCCAAAACCACTGACTCACTCACTCACCTTGCTTGCCCAACTAATAACATCCACCACTGTCTCTTCTTATTGTTTTTTTTTTTGTTTCTCTCAATTACAAAACAACTAAATCATTGCTGTGTCGTCAACTCGGGGAACACCTGAATGAATGAATGAATACCACGCCACATCAAAATTCACTTGTCAACTCCCGAAACGAAACGGAACCCAAATGCCTGCCACTTACCGGAAACTGTGTGGAGCTGCGGCTCAACGACCGCAGCTTCAATTCCCCGCGATGGGTAGTCATCTCGTCAAGTATCTCCGATGACGTCGCATCGTCCTCGTAATCGTCCTCCTCCGCCGTCGACCCTTCCTCTGCCTCCGCCTCCTCCTGCACGTTCCAATCCAACGCAAACTTTATATCTCAAAGAAAAGAAGCTGTGCATGCGTATGATATTGCATACGCTGTGATGAAGTTGCTTCTTGCGCCCAACCATTTCCTCGTACTCAGAAGCGTCAAGCTGCCGAAGGTACTGCCATGGAAAAAACCTCGGCATCAAGTGCTCTCTTATGAGGATCAGCAAGAAAAACGGCAACGGGAAAAGTATCCCTGCAACTGGTATCTTCGTTATCCCAAACACGGCCAACAGATAGCACAGCTGAAACAATGTGAACGTCGCGATGTACTTGAAGGGCACCGACTGCACGAACGAAGCGTGGTATTCTTGAATCACCCTGCAACGTACAACAACACACACAGATCAACCAACATACACGTATATATATATATGGTACTTGTGTCGACGGAGCTATGCATGCAGTACTTGAAACGACGGCTCTTGGGGACTAAGAGGAGGAGGAGCCTCTCCCAGAACTGATTCCCGGGGAGGCTGTCGAAAGCCATGTACGCAAAGTATCCCCATAGAACTGATGTGGGTATTTTTTTGATCACAGGCATGGCACAAACAGCAACACCAACGAGGAAAGACTGTAGGAGGTTGCTCACTCTCTGCTCATTCACTCTCACGGGTAAGTTCTCGTCGATGCATGTTTCGGGGTCGAATTTTCCCCCTTCCTCGTCGTGTTGAAGTACACCTTCCTTGAGATTAGCCAGATCTTGTTCCACGTTTTGCTGCATCAAGTTTGGGTATTCATATATTATAAAAGGGTAGTCGTAGTCAGTAATAATAAGGAAAGCTTACAGAAGAAGAAGCGTTCTCCATCTTTACGAAAACAGCATGCATTCGGCCATAGATCTCCTGGTTGCTTGCATTCTCTTTCATGCCCTCTTTGGCACATTTCACCATTCTCTTCCTCAACATCTGCTTCGTAAGGACAGCGAGGCTCCGCGTATGCATTGGAGACTGAGGAAGTACTCCGTTGGAAGGAGGAAGCCCGAGTAGCCCACAAAGCAATGTCTGGGATCACACAAGTCACTGAACAATAATAAATACACTTGTTAGAGTTGTTAAGACTTGAGCATTGATTGTACCATGCCTCCGAGCAACAAAATATCGTAGTGGTAAGCCGAAGGATTTTTCAGATTGAAGTCCTTCTGCTGAGCCATTTGCGCAGCCACACTGTGATCAAAGAAGTATAGACCGGCAATCATCAAAGCCGGTATTATTGCACCGAATATGTAACCCACCGGCACTCTTCCCATATCCTGAGAAAACAGATGGAAACTAGGAACAATGACTGAATGCATCCATATCATTCATTTTATTAACTACCAACTCTTGAAGATTTCAATACCTGAGTCACAGTCCAATGCTGCAGCGAGCTACGTTCCCATGGAAGAGGTCCGATAAGCCTTCTGGGAACTCCAGAGGGAATACTTCCAGGCACACTGTATGAAAGTGCAGTCCAAACAACAACCATGAGAGGAACACCATAGTCAGCTATGAAGCTCCTCAGCCACCCTGTTCAACAAAGATTTTTACCATAAACACAATGCTAGTTTGCCAGTTGAGAAACCACCGATATTACTTACCTGTGCCATAACGCCAGGAACGAGCCTTTCTGCTGGTGATAGCAGATAATAACAAGCCATTGGAGAATATAACCGAGAGCAAGCCATTAACATAGGGCCAAGGAAAGGTGTTCTCCTTATTTGTGGCATATTCACCTTTTGGAACGTTAAACTCACCAACCACCCCCTATCATTGCAATTTGCAATGTATGATTAGTCAGCCATGTAAACAACTCTCTCGATGAGATGAAAAGTAAACACAGACCTTGATTGCCTCTTGTATAAAAAGAACAGCAATCAGCATGCCAAACAGTTCCCCTGCCACCCTTGTTAATCGATTGATTATCGTGCAAGCGTTAAAAATTGCGAGAAGAACCAACATCAATGCAGTCCAAACGCAGACCCTATGAAAAACAAACGCTCTTCATTTGCAACTTAAAAAACAGAAAACAAAAACAATACACAAGACTCAAATAAATTTCAAGTGAGGCTCACCAACCAACCCATGCTAAATATAGTTCTTTCCCCACCCTGCTCTCGGCAAACTGATATAAATAGGAGTACATTATTATGGTAGGCTCAGCAACTCCAAGAACTAACAATGGCTGTCCACCAAAAATCGAATGGATGATCCCACATAGAGCAGTTGAAATAAGAGTCTCAGCAGGACTCAAGATCCCATCTAATTTAAGTATATCAATTTAGTGAAGGAGAAAGGGCAAGGTCATTCATTATAGCCTATAGGTGTTTCTAATCACAGAAAATTCTCTTAACCTGTTTCCCTGTTAAGTTGCTCCCCAAAGGCAATTACAGGAAGAGTTGATGCAAAGAAAATGTATGTTGCCGGAGCTAGAATCCTGAAACGCAAATCTAGTTTTGAAATCATGATCAGAACGTCACAATGAGAACGAGTTGATGACAAACCTTGCACCAGAATTACATGAATCAAACCAATCTGCCTTATAGCATGCCAGCCGTCCTTTAACATCATGAATAATTCCGCCAAAAGGAGATTTCAATTGATCCATCGAGCTATCAAACAATCAAAGATGTATGGATTGACACGTAAATCAAATGAATAATTCAGCACAACAAAAGCATGTGCTATGAAAGAAAACACGACATGATTTCACATTCCGATCGACGATCAGTTCATGAAAACCGAAACACATTCATTCATTCAGTCGAAATCCAGAACGCAAGAATCATTATGAAAAGGAATAAACAATTGAAAAAAAAAAAAAAGATCAAACATTTAAATCACCTTTTCCCGCCGGCAAAGCGCCGCCGGGGAATGATGCAGGAAGAAATTTCTTTATAAAAAACAAATCAAGATCTTTCTTGTTAATGAGAAGCTCTGCTTCAACGATAACAGTTCCAGTGCTATTTATTATATGGTTCCTCTTTCCCCTCCGAGTTTCTTTCTACACCGTTTAAGAATGTGTTAAGAATAACGTTGAAGCACAAGAGACGAACCAAAACGATCGCGAGTTCTCCTGCATTGGAGGCGTAGAACAAATCCTGTGTATATATATATATATATATATGGGCTACAAAGGGAGAGAAAGCGACAGAAACACAAGTACAGAAAGCGACGGATGTGGGCCACTGAATCTACTCATTTATAGGAAATTTATAAAGTTAATTAATACTTATTTGGTGAAATAATATTTTATTTTAATTATATATTTAGTTCATTACAATTTTTTCCATTTTTATAATATAATTATCAGATGATTTCATTATTCCAACTACAATTGATATGTACCTAAATAATCATTTATTAGCGATTCGAATGACATTTAGAATGAATAATAAACATTTTTAGCGATTCCATCCATTTAACTTATCAGATAGTTTCATTTTTCCCACTATAATAAATATTAATTGATTTATATTTTAAAATTAAAAATTATCGTCACTTTTCATCCTTATTATTTGCAAATTATATATTACTGCTATTATCTTTTGTATTAAGTAATAAGTTGTAAATGAAAAGAATAATCTCCAAATATCCGTTAGAGAAGATTGAGTAATAATTGCAATAAATAAGATGAATTCTTTACGGGCCGAATTTAATAATAGTTGAGTCACAAAAAATTCAAATTCTTGACGACATGTGAGTGGCACGTGACTCGGGCTCTCCCCCCACTTTTAGATCCAATCCAACGGTCCACGTTAACGCGTTTGATTGAAGCTACGCGAGAGAACACGGATGAATTTGAAACAAAATTTACGCCATCTCTCTTACTAGGGCTTCCACCGCCTCACGCTACATATATATATATATATATACACACCAGAACGCTCAAGCCAAAGCATACCCGATCAAATCTCTGTGCGTACATCCTGTACTTGTCGAGGATATTCTCGATCGGAATCAATGGTGATGAGTCTGTCTACTGTGTTCTGATTTAGATGAATTGATCTTGTTCGTTTCTGATTTTGTGTTTTATTTTGATTGTTTCAGGCATTGCCTAATCAGCAGACGGTGGATTACCCGAGCTTTAAGCTTGTAATTGTTGGTGATGGTGGAACAGGTGCTTGTTTTTCCTTTCTAATCGAATGTTGTTAGTACTGCCTGAATTTCTTCTCTGTGTTTCTTTCATCGTCTGCCTTTTTTTTTCATTTTTTCATGCTCTGAAAAGAAAATGTTCTGCTAGGTGGAGGGAGTTGTTTGCGATTCCTGAGTATTTGAACTGTTCTAGGTTTTCGATTTGGTGCTTTCTCTGAATTCAGTATTTGTCGTAGTCTATAAATTGATTGCTAATATTATAGCAGTTGAAGTAAAAAAACAATTTACAATGTTTCTTGTATAAATTGCTTAATCTCATGCAGGAAAAACTACATTCGTCAAAAGGCATATTACTGGTGAATTTGAAAAGAAATATGAACGTAAGTTGGGAAATGGGAATGTTTCTACTTGTTTGTCATCAGCCAGTCCAGTCAGTATTGAAAGAAACAAATTCTTTGTTTATCTTTTAAACAGCTACCATTGGCGTTGAAGTTCATCCATTGGATTTCTATACCAACTGCGGAAAAATTAGATTTTATTGTTGGGATACTGCTGGACAAGAGAAATTTGGCGGCCTTCGGGATGGATATTAGTAAGTGGTTGGCAACTTCCTTAATCGTCATGACACGATTTTGGTGACACGATTCTTATTTTGCTGATACAGCATCCATGGACAATGTGCGATTATCATGTTCGACGTCACTGCACGATTGACTTACAAGAATGTACCAACATGGCACCGTGATCTCTGCAGGTATTACCTACCCTTTTAATAATATCAAATATTGCAGCAGGAAACATATCACTCATTATTCTCTTCTTCTTCTGCTTTTAGGGTTTGTGAGAATATTCCAATCGTACTTTGTGGAAATAAGGTTGATGTGAAGAACAGGCAGGTTAAGGCGAAGCAAGTCACTTTCCACCGGAAGAAGAACCTGCAGTACTACGAAATTTCTGCTAAAAGTAACTACAATTTCGAGAAGCCTTTCCTCTACCTTGCCAGGAAGCTTGCCGGGTAATCGTGGACGCCATTGAATGAATTCCTTGATTATTATTGCTTGTTTGACGACGCACTCTCCTTCCTCATTGTATGCAGTGATGCTAACTTGCACTTTGTGGAGTCTCCGGCTCTTGCTCCGCCCGAAGTCCAAATCGATTTTGCTGCACAGCAACAGCATGAAGCTGAGCTGGCTGCAGCTGCCAGCCAGCCACTTCCTGATGATGATGACGATGCGTTCGACTAAATCTACTACGACTTTGGACATTTGATTTGCTAGGCGAGTTTTTCCGATTTCATTGATGGGAGTTGAGACTTGTGTGTGTTTTTGTTACTTGATTGATTCATATGATATTTAAATTACAAGTTAAAAATGCATTTTAATTGTTTCTTAAAGTTTAGACCGAAGAAGAAAACAGATGCCTGAGCAAGGGCGCCACTACTCCAACGCTCAAACTGTTTCCCAGAAGAGCATAACTGCACACACGCCAACCAAAAATGCAACACGGCTCATCATCGGATCGAAATAGAAAATCCATGCATGCATGCATACCGTTGTCGGAGGCTCACATGCTCCGGAAACCCGAACTCCTCCGGGAAAGAGTGCAAATTCGCAACCTGTTGACCAACACACCCGGTTGATGAATCCAAACAAAAACAAGTCAGTCAGTCAGTCCAAATCCAAAGGGCCTCCCTTATTACCTACCTCCCTTGGTGTGAAGTATCTAAGACGAAGGTCCTCCTCCTCCAGTGGCAACAAATCGGCTTTCCTTCTTTCCTAAATGGTGATGTGCATGTGATGATGATACAAACAACATAAACAAGATGCCTGCCTATTTGATCGATCACTCACTGAAGAAGAAATGGTTGCCAAAAGGGAGCCTGTGCCCTTCACGTAACGGAAGTAGCTCTTGGTGAAGCAGCAGCAACGCTTCGATTCCGGGAACACGATATCTGCCATGTGAGAATTGTGGGAATGTTACAAAAAAGAAAGGGGGTTGTGATCTAATACCTTACATACCCATGGCACTCCCCCATCTTTCTACCAAGCTGGAAGGAACTAAATACTGTTTTAAAGGATCATCCACATGCTCGGATGCCATGATTTTCTTTTCCAGGAAATGTCTCACAGGGTGGCAACTTTCAGCCAACCGATTCCAATATTCTTGTGAAGAATCAACTACAGGACCAGCAATGAGTTCATTTAAACTGAACAAAAGAGGTTTCAACTTTGCCTGCAGTTTGTAACACAAAAACCATCATAGAGATATACATAATCTGCATACCATACATACAGAAGACGACAATGAAATGGAACAAGAGTCACCAGACAGAAATAGCGAGGCCGGGAATACGGCACCCCAAATTGTAATGGACTCAGAACGAATTCTTGTATCTGATAATGATTTTCTCCCAGAGCCGCCATCATTTTTTTATGTGTGTCGGAGTTCTACAATAACAAATACAAAACTCAAAGAGGATCACATTCACAGCAGATATGATGATCAAACCAGGGAAGAAACGTTGCATACAACGAACATATAGAAACGGCAAACCTCAAAACCGACGACATTTTCGACAAATAGCATGAGAGGAGGCACAGAACATTGAGGTATAAGTTGAAGGATTCTCAAAAAAGAAGCAGCTCTAGCATCAGTTGAACCCTTCTGGTGACCTTAAAAGAAAAGGGTTTAATTTACTCTCAGCTACTTTGAATCCAATACAACAAGTAAGTGATAATACAGAATCCTCCAGTACCTTGTCTCGTGTAAGGTTGGCATGGAGGAGACAACAGCCAAACTTCAGCTTTGTAGTTGTCAAGGTCAGCAGCTCTTAGTGCCTGGATGTTACCCTAAACAAAAACGGCAAGATCAACAACAATTGCATTGCAACAATGAAGTTTATATGGAGAAAAATGAAGTTTGCCTGATATGGACGATGACCGAAATTGTGCTCGTAGACATCGTTGGCGACTTCGTTTATATCGAATGCTTCCACCACCATGGCATCTACTCCCGCCTTCTCCAGGGAATATCTCTTCCATTGAAAAAAGGAGTACACATTCAAAACATACATTGCCAGCAAAAAACCAGCACTGAAATGATATAATTACCATGCCTCCGATACCACTATAGAATTCGAGGACACGCCACGGCTTTCCGTGCTCTTTTGTCAAACCTTCCATTTTGTTCAACCAGAGGTTTATGATAGTAAAAAGGATCGGATCATCCGCTTCCACCGCAGTTGAATACGAGTTACGGCGGTCAGATTATAAGCACAAGCCAGTAACTTGCCGGCGAAACTGCGGAGAGGCGGAGCCAGATTATGTTCCAATTAGAAATATTCACTTATAATAATAATTTTTTTT